>JANHFN010013874.1:0-14019 GCA_032468175.1 Toxicocalamus goodenoughensis
TATTTTACCTTGGCTGTTCACCGCCCCGAGTCCTTCGGGAGAGGGGCGGTATATAAATATAATAAATTCAATTCAAAATTCAATTCAAGTGAGCCAGCCAGGGCTGAGCTGTTGCTGCTTGGCTCTCCCCCCCAGCCCACATCTCCCCCCCCAACCTTGCCTGCCGGGTGCAGGGGGTGACCAGGGAGCATGACACTACACTGCCCGCATCACCCCTCTGCTAGCCGCCTCCCCGCCAGCCCACACATTTCAGTTGAGCGCGGGCTGCCATTGTGAAAACGGTGCAAGCCCCATGGGCTGGAAGATAGGGCTGATGGCAGGGAAGGAAGATTCACTCTGGGCTTGCTGTGCCCAGCCAAAAGGCCACCTCAGTATGGGGAGGGACATGGTGAGGCAAAGCTGCCTTTTGGGCCTGCTCTGGGCTGCCACCTGCTCGACCTCCACTCCACCTTGGGTACGCATCCAGCCTGCCACAAGGGGACATGCCATTTCTAGGCCAGCCCGGCTGGTGAATGGGCAAGTGGGCGACCATCGAGGAAGGCATTTTCTCTCAGGTTTCCCATCTAAAAGGCCCTGTGGAAACTGAAGCTGGGCCTGAAAGGCAGCCTCATCTCACCATGTCCCCCCCCCCACCGAGGCAGCCCTTAGGTTGAGCACAGCAAGCCCAGAGTGGATCTTCCTTCCCTGCCATCAAGCCTTACTTTCCAGCCCATGGGGCTTGCACCAGTCTCACAACAGTGGCCCACACTCGGACAAAGCATGCAGACAGCTGGGCAGGCAAGGGAGGGGTGGCTGGCAGAGGGACAAGGTGGGTAGCATAGCATTATGCTTCCTGGTTGCTCCCCACCCCCAGGCAGGCAAAGCCAAGCAGCTGTGGAGAATCCATGTGCGGGACAAGATGCAGGCTGGTGGGGAACTGAGCAGCAATGGCTTAGCCCTGGCAGGCTTGCCTTCCCCTCTGCCATCAGCTGCAGGAGGAAGATAGGATTGCAGTATGAAGAAAAAGGCAGTCGTGGGGAAAGAAGTTGGAAGAATGAGTAAGGGGCCTCTGAAGGAAATGAAACAGAGGTAAGCGAGTTGATTTGGCAAACAGTGAGACTGTGGTGGAAACTTGTGGGAACAAGTGATGCAGTGGGGGGAGGTGTCCTTTTAGAAAGTCAGGAACTGGAGCATCCACTGACCTGAGGCAAAAGGCAAGCAGGCAACATATGGTCAGAGGTCCTGGGAAAGGCCAGAGCAAGGGACTGACATGTCCCCTGACCTGAGGTGAGGGACGAGTTACTTACCTTGGTGGGCAGTTGTGGTGAGCATAGTGGGCAAGGCGTGGAAATCAGCTGGGCCATGTAGCCAGTATGGTAGGTCGCAGCAAAGGCAGGCAAGTGGGCAAGACGCAGAGATCAGCTGGGCCACGTGGTCTGGGTGAGTGAGTAAAGGAGCCAAAGAGTAGCTGGGCATGGGTGTGACTCTAGCTGTTGGCCAGTTCTGCAATTTTCTCCTGGAGTTTCCCATAAAAAACTTCTTGCTTGTTGTTTGGTGCATATATTGCTGTCAAGAGTACCTGTTTGTTGTTTATTGCTATTTCCACCATTAGTATTCTCCCTTCCTCATCTGCATATACAAATTTGGCTTTTATTGTTTCTTTAATGTACATGACCACCCCCCTTTTCTTCTGTTGTGCCAGCAAGAAATATTGTTTCCCAATTTTCGGGTACTCTAAGACTTTGTTATACTGTCTTTTGATGTGTGCTTCTTGTAAGCAAATTATGCCTAAATCCATTTTTTTTCATTCTTGTAAAGATTCTTCTCCTCTTCATGGAAAATTTAATCCATTTATGTTGATTGATAGTAGGTGTCAAGCCCCAAAAGGCTTGACATCCATGGGGGGAGGGGAAAGAATGGAAATTGCTGTGATGAAGGGAACAACAGTGCAGCAACATCCTGGCCAGTGATAGAGTGCTTGGCTGGGGCGGTGTTGGCCTCGATCACAGCAATCTCGAGTGAAAAGCCAATGATGGCATTCTCCAGTCATCCGCACAGCTAACTGACAGTTCTCTGGAGCCCAGCTGATTGGCGCCAGACGAGACAGCGTTTGGAACTCAGAGGCCAGAAATGCAGGCACTGGATGGTAGACTGCTGATAAGACACAGAATGCTGATGTCAGTTGCTGGGGCCTTGCCTATAAATATAGAGAACTGGGAGGCAGTGCTCCCAGCACTCATTTTTCAAATGTCAGTTACTCATTTGTGCCTCAGATTGAATAAAAAGTACCAACTGCTTCTGAATTCTCAAGTCCTGAGTACTTGGACACTTGAGAGTAGGTTTATTTCTTTTTTTATTATATCACTTATAAGTGGGTTTTGCCATTCTAGTTGCTCTTGTTTCTCTTTGCTCCTTTGCTCCTTTGCTCCTTCTCATTCTGCTCATCTCTTTTGTTCAATTTCACTTTCTTCTTGTTGCCTAGTCGTAGTTTCATCTGTCATTAATTCGTCTTGTCTTCTATTTTCTACTTCCTTGCTTCTTGTTTGTTGCTCCTGTGGTTTAAAGTAATAGTTGTAAAATTTATGTGCACAATCTAGAGAGTCAATCTATGTCTTCTATCATTCCTGGTAACCAAGATTCCCTCTGTTATTAGCCATCTGAAGTTTACTTGGTGTTAGATCAACTGTCTCATCAGAAATTGATACTGCTTCTGCAGATCTCTAACTCTTCTGGGTATTTGCTTTAGAACCACAATCTCTCTTCCTTTATATTTTAGGGGTTTCTTCTTTTATATTTTTAAGAATTTCTGCTCTTATTGTTTTTTTCATGAATCTTACGTGTACCTCCTTGGGAGTTTCTTCTTTTTAGCATAGCTAGTGTGAATTCTGAACACTTCATCTTTCTCTGCCCTCATCTTGTGTGTTGTTATCTGTAATGTTTGAGCCAATAGGTCTACCATCAACTTGGCTATGTTTTCTTCTTTCCCTTCCTCAATAGTCTGAAACCTAGGAAGTGTTCAGCCTTTTCCATTTGCAACTGGATTATAATTCCTTCGAGTTCTTTATTGGCCTGCATTGGTGTCTGATTTTTTTCTACTTCGAACTTTTCTTCAATTATTTTAATCTTTTCCTCATTTTTAGTTAACATTTGTTGAAAAGTCCCTAGTTTTTCATCCATACTTTGCATTTTTCCTTTGATCTCTCCCATCTCAGTCCTCATCTTACCTGTCTTGGTCTTTATTTCATTATGTTTCTTGGTTATGGCTTTTTGTAGCAATTGGAACAGTGTTTGCATATCCTTTTGAATTGTATTCATATTTTCCTGTTGGATTAAGCTTTCTATTGACTTTTGGCTTGCAGGGCTTGATGTTGCTGATGATGGGACAGATGATAGGGCAGATGATGGTGCCTATCCAGTTTCCCCCCCTAATTTAGATAGGTTTGAATTTGACAGTTTGAACGTCATCAACGTATCAGCAACTTTAGAAAAGGTGCCCCACCACCCTTTAAATTTCTCCCAAATTCTCCACTCCCTCTTCATTCCCTTTTTAATATTAACTGGTAATGCTTTTCCCCCCACATTTTTTTTCTTCCTTTCAATCCTCAACTAATTTCACTATCTTTTAACTTTAATTTTAATTCTAAATTTCACTCTAAATTCCACACAAATTGTAACTAGGATGTCCAAGTAGTCTCTTCAATATTCCTCATAATACCCTTATTCTTCTTATAGGAAATGATATTTGTAATTCGCAAGGCCCACAAAAAACTCCAATAGTTGCATGTCACCGCTATTCAGCATTTCAAAAAAAATAAAAAATCTTTACTTAGCTTCAATTAAATCCAAACTTCATGTTGTCCAACATATTTGTAATCCACCAAAAGTCAAATATTCTAAAGGACAGGTTTCTGTGCTTCTAAGTATCCAGTGTAAGCAGTTTGCAATTGTTAATTCCACAGGAATTAAGTTTATCAGCTCAGTTCAGTTCCATGGCACCCAAGCTTTTTGTACTGCATCAGACTGTTCTCAAGGTCTTTTCCCTTTGCCTGACAGGTTCCACCAGCAGGTGGCATCCTTACTCTAGTTCTCCATTTTCACCTGAATCCACTTCAAATTTTCACTTCTGCAGTTTGTTTTCCAGGATTACAATGTATACTATATATCAAAAAGTATCTTAATATCCATAAAGTGGCAGTGTCCACAAGCAAGCCATCTGGAAGTCCAACCCATTAAAGTCTATTTTTACCAAGCACTTTCTTCTCTTTTGCTCAGGTCTGTCAGCAGCTCATGTGTTTAGTCACTGCCATTGTTGAAAGGTGAATAAAGACCACCTCCTCTCTTTTAGAGTCTCATTTTTTTTTAAAAAAAAGTTAATTTCTGGGGCAAATTCCTCAACAGGAGTTGAAAATTAAAAATAGCTCACCCAGATCATACACACTGTTTTCTGCTCATCTCTTATTGCTCTTTCATCGGAGCTGTCACAGCCTTAGCCTGGTCAGTTTAAAACCCATCTTTTCCCCCTGTCAGGATGAGGAGTTTTCTGGGATCAGACAGTGAGTTTGCAGGCTCCCTGTGGTCAGCAAAACTTCCTCCTCTGCCTCTGCCACCTCTCCAAGATGGCTTGGATTCAATTGAGTCTAAATGGACCTCCTGTCAGGAAGAATAAAACAGCTTAACATGGAGCCCTGTGAAAGCTTGCTATTCTTGCCAAGACCCCAGCTCCTCCCCCTCCGTGTGTGTGTGTTTCTGTAAACTTCAATGTTAAGGCTTCTGTCTTCCTTGATGTGTACGGCACAGTCCAAGAAGGCTAGACTATTTTCCTTAACATCTTCTCATGTGAATTTGATGTATCTGTCCACAGAGTTGATATATTTCGTGAATGCTTCCAATTCCTATGTTTTGAACTTGACCCAAGTATCATCCACATACCAATACCAGTGAGCAGGTGGAATTCCTGTGAAGGAGTGTAGGGCTTGGGTTTCTACTTCTTCCATGTAGAGATTGGCCATAATGGGGAACACAGGTGAATCCATGGTGCAGCCATGTTTTTCTCTGTAGAAACCTTCATTTAATTTAAAATAGGTAGTGGTCAAGCAGAGGTCCAGCATGGCATATATGTGGTCTGGGCTGAGATTGATTCTGTCACCTAAGATGCTGTCTTGTAGCAGTCATTTTTTCACTACCATGACAGCTTTGGTTGTTGTAATCATATATAATAGGAACTGATTATCCCTCCAACCATATGGGCAGAGAATGTTCTCCTCATGAGCCATTCCTGCAGTATTATGGGTGAAAGACTGACATTAAGCAATTCAAGGTTAAGAAGCAAAAGAACAAAAAAGACTGTTTGCCCTTGGCAGAGTGTCACTTCAAAGGTTCTTGAGACAAAAATATGCTGCCTTGCCAAGCCTAAGGATCAAGCAAAGGGTAGTTGGCATTCCTAAAACAAGCATGCTGCTTTGACAGTCAGGTTCAATTTTGGCATTATTTTCTCTGCCTCTTTCTCTCTTACTCCTTTGCACATTGAAAAACAGTCCACATATCCAATCAAAACTGTAGTTGTCCACACCTTAAGTTTCAAAGAGAAGCCTCAAAAGTTTTTGGTTCACTGTGAAATCAGATCTAGACTGCAGAGTGAAGTTGCTGAAGAGAGCATTTTCTGTGAAGCAAGGCATATGGCAAATCCTATGACTGTGACACTGGCAGAGCAGTAATCACGCATGGTCAAATCTACCATTTTAGAAACAGTTTGGAATATTTTGGAATATGCTATTTCTCCTCTGGATTAGAGAAGTTAATTGTCCAAATGGAAAGCAGTTTGTGCAGCTCCTGATGTGATTTGTACAAAGTCTGAAGAGCATCTGTGTGCTGTCCAGCCAGTTATAGTTAATGGGAATTGGCATAGTTAGTTAGGAATCGAGAGCTGTCCCCTTAAGGGACATCATGGTAAATGTAGTTGAATGCATCTTGGGAAATGTAGTCCATGTCATGTGGCCACATCTGTAATCCTGATTGATCACTGAATTGACCCTTTGTTGGGTTGGTGGGAGGTCCCTTCACTCTCACCTGGACCTCAGCAGCACGCTGGCATCTCTACCCCTTGCTCATTCAATATGGGATGAAAGGGATGAAAGATTACCATCATTTTACACCATAAAGTCAGATATGCAAAGATTTGGACATTGAGATGAATCTCGACGTAACCATGAGTTATATTGAGGATGCCTGATGAACCAATAAAAATACTTTGTATGGTTGCTTTGTGTTTGCCTAATATTCAGCTAGTAATTGCAGCAAAGAACAATCTGCAATAAAATAGTTCTGGTTCAGAAGATAACTTGGACCTTTTCTGAATTGCAGACTTCCTCTGCTTTGGACAAACTGATGGCCAGGCATTCTCTCTGGTCTGTCATTAATAAATTCCCCAGCTGGAGGAGTCTCCCTCCTTTCATTTATGCTAAGAAAAAATGTGCCAACTATACCAGGGTTACAGATCTTTTGGTCATTTTGCGTTAGAAGAGAAAACTTGGCAGAACTCTTGCTAATTTCACCTAGTTAAAAGCAAAGAAAGAAATTATCAACATTTCATCCTTCCTCTGCTGAAATGTAAGAAATAAAACTGAAATAAAAGAAACTAACCTCATTTTTACTTCCCAAAGTCTTGATTTTGGGATGCTAGACAGCCTAGCATCCTGGTATGAAATGGTCATGAAAAGCAAGGAGGGGGATGGGACCAGGGGCATCCCTGCCAGAACATGCAATGACCAACCAGAATGGAGGCCTTTGTGTTGGATGCAATGAAGTGCAGTGGGCAGATCAGATTGACTTATTTGCATCAACAGAATGGATAAATATACTTTTGATGTAGCCAGGAAACTTGGATGTAAATCACCTTCCTAGCAACCTATGAACGGGCTGAAGTTTGTACTTGCCCTCATGAAATAGTAGATTGTTTGTTATGATGCTTGGACAAATGCAGACCACCCCTTTGGAAAACTGCTGAACTACCAGTGGAATGGCTGGATCATTGTGATCTGGAGAAGAAAAGGAATATTCTTAAATTCCTCAAAATATTTCATCTCCAGAATGGGACATTGTATACATCCCTTGCTGCAACTCTCTGGGAATCACATATTTGCCAGATTGCATTCAAGCATTTTTCTCTACCACAGCAATGCATTGCTGGGAAAATACAAGACTCAGTCAAACCTATGATGGGCACTTGCTTTGACACTGTCTCATTATCTGACCACGGGAACTTTCTCACATTGAGCAAAATCACGCTATACATTTTGTTTTGTTTATCATAATAAAATGTATAGCATTAAAATAGCCTAAAGTCTTGCTCTTTTTTAATTAGAAAGCAGAGAATTTTTGCTAAATAATCATTAGTATGCTTCGGTCCCCAATCCTTTCTGCCTTGTAGTTATGCTGGAACTGGAAAATAATCTTCCTTAAACCTTGAAGAAGAGTCTCTACTCATTTTTAGCACACTACCCAGCTTCACTGACCATCATTGTTTTCATTTAGAATATTCCATAATATTCCTGTGGAATATTCTTCTCCCAGAGGTAAACTCCCTTTGGCCTCTTCTCTGGCCTTCTGAAGAGAAATTAATGTCAGGATTCCAGCAGTTACCTCCATTTAAATAATGAGTCTCAAGCCAAACTTCCTAAACTTCGAAAGGATTTATTGGGAGTTAAAATGTTTGGCACTGCCTGGGTGTAGCCGACTCTGAGACACATAATTCATTGTCACCCTTGACTGTGGATTTCCCCCACTCCCTGGTTGTATCATAATTCATATTCTCCAATGGGACACATCCATAGCCAAGAGTCATTAATCATGCTCTCCAGTTAGAATTTTGCATGGCAGAAACATCACTCACCTAGTTGCTATCTTTCAAAACATTTATGGAATGCACTTTTGGTTTGCAAGCTGCTACACTGCTCCCCCCTCCTTTTCTGTTGGCAACTCTAAAAAGACCAGAGAAATATGTTATGAGTTGACACTGTGGTGCCCCAAAGCTGGCGGACGCATCAACAGAGGGCATGCCCAATGGCCCGATCCATGGGGAGAGAAAAGTAGGGCCATGCCCACCCAGATGAGGTCACCTTTCCCACACCAGACTGTTGTCCCCTAGTTCTCTCCTTGTAACCAGACTGGGTCAATCCAGGGACAAAAAGATGCTTCTGAGACCCCTTCCATGTGGATCATGGGAAACCCCTCCCCTCCTCCTCGCTCAATATAGGTTTATATAAATATACATTATTTATATAAATTAAAAAATGGCTTTGCTGACAGGCAGCTGTCTCTGTGGCAGACTGCAAGAGGCACTGAGCCAAGAAGACTTTCAATGAGACAAATCTTGCCCACATACACACGTGTACACACACACACACACACACACACACACACACGTTATCCTTGCCAATGAAGACAGGCTTACACTCATCTTGGAAGTCCACCACCATCCTAGGACAGCAACCTGGGTGTCAAACTGTCCTCCAGGACCTGAATCTGCCTGCCAGGGCTCAGATCCAATGCAGATGGCATCCTCCCCTCTGGCGCCATCAAGGAACTGATGGAAATAAGGCAGATTCCAGAAGAGCTGCCAGGGGAAGGGAGCTGCCAATGGGAAGGCAGCTTTCAGACAGAGGCAAATAGAAAGCATAGCTGGCTGGAGAATTCTGGGAGTTGAAGTCCACAAGTCTTAAAGTTGCTAAGTCTGGAGACCTCCACATTACACCATCTGAAAACCATCCAGTTTTCAAAATCTCCCCAAGTTGGAACGCCATTTTAAAATCAATAAATACACCTTTCTGTATAAAGGGGTATAGATATTACAGAGGTGTACCCCCAAACAAATACAAAAATACAGACCAGAGGGGGAATTATAGATGAAAGGGGTTGTATATTATGAGAGGGATTCTTTTCTTTTCTTTTTTTGTATTGTGTTTCTCGTGCACGCTTTCCAAAACCTCAAATCTGCAGCCCAGAACAAACCGACGATTGACAGAACGAGCGGCTCGGAAACAGAAATGGGAAATGTCAATTATCCATTAGCTAACGTTCAAATTCGCTCCTCTGTTAGATGCTCCAGAAATAATCTCTATTTCATCCTCCGTTTCCCAGGAACAAAAATGACTCTCACCAGAGTCTTCTGAAGAGGAATATAATAAGGGATTACGGAGCATTCTGCTAATTAAAGGCGCTAGACATAAATGAAAGATTGGATGATGAGCACCGGAAACAAGCAAATGGCCCCTCCACTGTGCAAAGTATCAACGGAGGGATATTGTTTCCCAGCCATTTCAAGCAATTGTGTTTCCAAAAAGGCCGTTATTAAAAGTGCCCATTTGGTGCTATATTTAGCGACATTTTGCATCAGGCCTAAACGAGTCTTTAAAACAGGGACTGAAAAATGGGACCAGGGGCTTCTCACAGTGGTTGGTGATGGAGACATCAGCTATGGCAATGCTCCACATCAATTCGTGGTTAACAATCCTTGACTCTGGTTCAGTCTACCCAGTACAGGTAGTCCTCAGCGTGGGACCATAATCGAGCCTAAAATGTATGTTGTTAAGTGAGAGAGTTGCTAAGTTAAATTTTACCCCGCGGTGGCTCAGCGGCTAAGATGCTGAGCTTGTTGATCATGAAGATTGGCAATTCAGTGGTTCGAATCCCTAGTGCCGCGTAACGGAGTAAGCTCCTGTTACTTGTCCCAGCTTCTGCCAACCTAGTGTCATGCCCCTGTTGGAATCTGATTCCAAGGGGGAGGTCGAGCAGCTGACAGGGAGTGGGAGTGTGGTTGTGGAAGAAACTAGGGAAGGGCACAGTCCGGCTGGGCATTCAGAGGAAGACCCAGGCCCACCCTAGGGTTCATCCTAGGGCATGCAGGGAGGAACGGAGAAGGGAGCAATGTGGGTTATGGGGGAGAAAAGGGCCCTGATTCCCTTCATTAGCTGCAGCTGGGAAAGCAGGATTTAAAAAGGGTGTTTGTGCACAGCAACTTGCTGGAAGCAAAGTGTGCATTATTTTGGTTTGACAAGTCTTATCTGGGTTCTGGCGTCCTCCCGACTGTTTTGTTATCTTTTGAAGTCTGCAATTCCTTATTCTGCCCTCTGTTGTTAATTGCTAAAGCATGGTTTGTGTTGGTTTTTATTTATAATTTAGATGTACTTTGGGTTCGGACTGAATTTCTTCCCTTTGAAAATTGTTTTCGGGAGAGTTTGATCTCCAACTGAGGATAACTGGACATTGGGGGCCAAGTTGGAGGTATTAAAGGGACTTTACCTACTTTTGTGACTTTATTGCTTTTGTGCCATGCTCCGTGTCATCACACCTAGCAGTTCGAAGTAAAAATGCAAGTAGAAAAATAGGGACCCCTTTGGTGGGAAGGTCACAGCATTCTGTACGCCTTCGGCATTTAGTCATGCCGGCCAAATGACCATGGAGACGTCTTCGGACAGCGCTGGCTCTTCGGCTTTGTAACGGAGATGAGCCGGAAATGACTAGCACGTATGTGCAAGGGGAACCTTTACCTTTGACTATGACCTTTTTTGTCCCCATTGTTAAGTGAATCACTGCAGCTATGAAGTTAGCAACCTGGTTGTTAAGTGAATCTGGCTTCCTCCATTGACTTTGCAGCACAGAAGGTCGCAAAAGGGGATCACATGACCGCAGGACATTGCAACTGTCATAAATACAGGTAGTCCTCAACTTACAACAGTTCATTTAGTGACCGTTCAAAGTTACAATGGCGCTGAAAAATCTGACTTTTTTCACACTTAGGACTGTTGCAGCATCCTCAGGGTTATGTGATGAGAATTCAGATACGTGGCAACTGGTTCATAGTTATGACGGCTGCAGTGTCCCAGGGTCACAGATCCACAGTCAGTTCACAACCAAGTTACTAACTTACCAACTGTAGTGATTCACGTAACAACCGTGGCAAGAAAGGTCGTAAGATGGGGCATATAACTCACTTAAACGAAAATCTCCCTTAACAACAGAAGTTTTGGGCTCAGTTGTGGTCGTGACTCAAGGGCTACTGTATGAGTCCATTGCCAAGAATCCGTATTTTTAAAAAAAGATTTTTTTTTATTTTAAACAACAAACATAAACAAACATTAAACATACAACATTAAATATATTATACAGTGTGTCAGCTGGTACACAATATCTTGTGCACGATATCAACAGTCATTCTAGCCTATTTTAAGTTACAATTCCGATGATATATAGCTACTATCCATTTAATATCATGTTATTATCAAATCATTATCAGACTGTTATTGCCAATTTATCTAATTTTTCTAGCAGAATTCAACTATTATAAAGCCTAATTTATAATATCATTCATTTCCACATAATCAAGCATATAACATTATATTATAGCAATCGCTTATGACATATTATTTTATCATAACTATTAGATTTCCATTATGTCATATTATATTTCTCTATTTCTCAAATGAACTGCTCTAAGTCAAGGACTACTTGCATTAAAATTTCAGATCCGTTGAGAATTTTTGAAGCACCCACCCTACAATACACGGAAAATAATGAAGCACCTTAAAAAGACCCTATTTTCCTACACACTGGACTGTCCAGCCAAGGACAGTCCAGTCCCCGAGGGGATCTGGTCAGAAAAGCTGGGATTTGCAACATGCAGCACTTGATGCAAATCCAGAGATATCGGCATCATTTATTCTCTTTGCACAAAGCAGCAAGAGGAAAGCTGGGCCTTCGCCGCAAATTATTCTTAAACTAACCAAGATGAATGGCTCAATTTTCTCCGGTCCACAGTAGGAGGCCTAGGGCTCCAGGAGAAACTCAATGCCTTTTGTTCTTTGAAGGATGCTGAGGTTTTGGTAGAGGCTGGTTTTTTTTTGTGTGGCTGAAAATCTATTTCCTCTCCCATAGCTTTGAACCTGAGAGTCTCCGTTGGAACTGACTGACAGCAGAAATAAACAGACACTTGCAACTACATCCCCTGGGTAGGGAGCAAAATGTACAAATCCAGCTTTGAGACGAACAGAATAATAGAGTTGGAAGGGATCTTAGAGGCCTTCTAGTCCAGCTCTCTGTTTGAGCAGGAGACCCTACACCATTTCTGACAGATGGCAGTCCAGTCTCTTCTTGAAAGCTTCCAGGGATGAAGCTCCCACAACTTCATATATTTATAATGGTTGCAAACTAATCAAAGGAGTAGAAGCAACCTGGAATTAAGGAGAAACTTCCCAACAGTGAGGACAATTAATCAATGGAACAGCTTGCCACCAGAAGTTGTGGGTGCTTCATCACTGGAGGTTTTTAAGAAGAGACTGGACAGCCAGGTCTGAAATGGGATAGGGCCGTGGTGGTGAACCTATGCCAAGCCTCCTGGAAGTGGTATGCAGAGCCATCTCTCCAGGCACACCCGCCATCACCCAATGCTCTTCTGGGTTCTGGTGAGTGCATGTGTTCCGGCCAGTTGGTTGTGCACCGAAGCGCTAGAAACCAGAAGAGCAGCTCCCCGAAGTGCATGCGCATGGTGGCCAGCTGCTCTTCACACACACATGCACGCTAGGAACCAGAATAACAGGTGGCTAGTGTGCATTGCGCACATCAGGAAGCTAAACTTCCGGTTTCTGGTGCTCCTGCTCTTCTAGTTTCCGGGGCATGCGCGTGTGCGCTCCTGTTTCAGCACTCGGTGCTGAAAAAGTTAGCCACCACTGGTATAGGGTTGAACTAGAAGACCTCCAAGGTCCCTTTTGTTGATTCTGTTATTGTGCAAATGGCAACAGTTGGACATGGAGGACTGTGAGGTGATTGGTGTTCCCTGAGCCTGGTTGTTTTCTTGCAGAGGTTCAACTGAGGAACATCTTCCGTTCTAGAAGGATGGGTAGAATCTAGTTGCGTCATGAAAGGCCTGCAAGAAGACAACCAAGCCTCAAAGAGCACCAAGGACACCCCCATATATGCTGCTGGGTTCAAACATGCTGTAAGTTAAGGCAGGCATTATCAGGCGAGGTGGACTAGAAGACCTCCAAGGTCCCTTCCAACCGGTTACTCTGAGATCTAACAGGTTGAAGCACAGGTAAAGCTGGCAGGATGGGCCAGTCTGGATAAGCGAAGTCCACAGTGGTGATAAACTCTGGGTATCCACCTTCAGGGTTGACTTCAAGAGTTGCGGGAAGAAATGGTTAGTCAATAAAAAGCTCATTCTTTGGTTATCTTTTGCAGTGATTTCACTCCCTGCCTCTCTCAATAGTTCATAAAACCCACGGGAGATCAGACAGTTGCATAAGTTTTCCTCATTCTTGGATAGCTGTTCAGCATATAAAGATGGCCAACTCTGGGCTGCTTAAGGGAGCAGCAGAAGGACAAGGAGGAAGCTCTGAACGTCCATCAACACAGTCATTAGACATTATTCCTCAGGACAATTTTCCATCTCTGGTAGGTCTTAATACATTCATGGGTGAGACTGAAGGTTTGGAATGCATTTTGACAAATTAGGATGTTCCTTAACTTCCAGAAAGCTAAGCCAGCATTCTGTTGTGTGAGGATTTAAGTTCGTAGACATAAAGGAACTTCTCCTTTCCCTTTTTATGTTCCTTTTCCTTCCCCTTCTCTTTTTCTCCTTTTCCTCCTCTTCTTCCCCCTTTCTTTCTCTGCATCTGTTATCTAGCCATTTGTACAATAAGTCCCATGTTGATGTTGATACTCTGTTTCCCCTTCATCTTTGAGTTCCATTGTTAACCGATCTAATTTGGCACATTCTAATATTTTCTTTATTTTCTTTTCGTCTGGAGGTATACTTCCGTTTTTCCAATTTTGTGCATATGTAATTCTAGCTGCTGTTATTACATGTAACATTAAATATTGGATTTTTTATTGTATACTAACGGGGAATCGTTAGTATGCCTAATAAAAACAGTTCTGGTTTTAGGTCTATTTGTTGTGTTACCATCTCCTCTAACTACTTTTTTATCTTTGCCCAATATTTTTTTTGTCAATGAACAAGTTCACCACATGTGATAATAAGATCCCTGA
>JANHFN010014045.1:0-13996 GCA_032468175.1 Toxicocalamus goodenoughensis
TAACCTGAATATATTTAATCTTATATTGAATTTGTATAACCCACACATGATACAATGGAGGGAGAAAAGCCAGATGGTCAGAACCTATCACCTCTGAGAGGCACAACCAGGAGATGAGAAGATTATAAAAATTCCACAGTGAAATGTGTCCTGGGAATCTCTGGAAAAGTTCGTTCTAAAAAGGGGATGGGGGAAATTAGGTATGTCCTGGGAAACTTAAAAAAGGGGTGGGGAGGAATTAACATACTGGCTTTTGTTTCACTAAATACACATTGAGATAAGGGGAGGGGTTCTAAACTCCCTTATGTATCCCTGTATGCCTGAGAGACCTCAGATGCTGCTTTGAACTCCTACATGAATTGTCTCATCTCAATAAAGAATTATTTTGTGATACGTTTTGAGAAGTTCATTCTAGTTGAGTGAATGGGAAAAGTTCTGTAGCCTGACACTAACTTTCTACAGTTCAAAGTTAGTGCTGGAAGAGGTGGCTTAGGACTGTTCCTTTAAGTTGCAGAGATCACCGTGCCTCCATGGTCTCCCCTGATCATGATCTGGGTGTTTGGCAACTGGCTGTCCCATTATGAGGGTCGCCGTATCCCATGGTCAAGCAATCAACGCTGGCAACCTTCACTGCTGGCTTCCAACAAGCAAAGTCAGTGGGGAAGCTTGCAGGTCACAAATGGCAGATCGCAGCTGGCAGTCATGTGGCCCTGCAATACTGCAGCCACGGGGATTCATCTAACAATTAACAACTGGGACCCACAGAACTGCTGCTGTAAGTCAGTGAGGTCATGTGACGTCACTCTTTATGGCTGTGTCCCTTAGCAAGAGAGTTGCTGGTCTGAACTACCATCGTTAAGCAAGATAGATTTGTTAATTAGTGAATAGGTTCCTTAGTGATTCCTTTTAAAGGATAACATAATCTTGTAATTTTTATAAGCCTCTTTCTAGCTCCTTAAGTGGGAGAATCATACCATGCTTACAAAACACAACCGAAGTTTATGCTGAGTCAGTGAGACTTGTATCCGAGAACAGGATTATCCTGGTAAATATTCAAAGAGGTCATTATTATTGTCATAGATGCACAGTTTTTTCCACACATGCCACATTGCATTTAATTAATTTGATCAATTTTATTTATAATAAATAAATATTTAAATATATAGCATTTTAACCAACTCTGGGCAGCTCTCAATCAAGAATTAAAAGTCATATAAAATCATTTGAAAAGCTACAAATTTGTTAAAAACATAACACATTGAAAACAACAAAAACCTAGCCCCAGTCTGTGCTAACATGCCACCATCTAATCTCACAATGCTTTGGGGTGTGTGGAATCTTATGGCAGGCCAGGAGGCAGAGGCGGCAGGGACAGGCAAGGAAAAGTCAAGATTCCTAGCACCCATCCATTGGCAATATTTAGGAGAAGAGCATGCCCACCCTATCTGACCTGGTAGGACATGTAGGTGTCCTTAGGTCTTGGAAGAAATGTCCATCTGGGTTCAGTTCCAAGTGGGAGAAAGACACTGGCAACATGGAGGCTGATTCCAAAGATGATTTAATGGTGAAGCAGAACCACCAAGCACTTGTGATTCTGGATAGCTGACCATGCAATTGAGAATTAGGGTTATTTATGCCTTCTCTTGGGCCTTGCCCTTGAGCTTCCTGTTCCTGTGCACGAACGTGTATTCTATTGGTTGTTGTAGGGGTAACTTTGTAAGTTGTCCGAGTTAAATTTGGTTGAAATGTACTGATGCAATGAAGGATGCTTGTTGTGGCTGAGAACTAATTCCTAATCAGAATACCCTGTCTTGAATGGGTGACCAAATCTGCATTTTTGAAAGTTGGCCCCTTAGTTTCTACTTGGGGCAGAGAGCTGAGGCTCTGAGGTTCTGCCTTTAGAAACATGTTTCGCCTTTAGGGAAAATATCATATTCTGCCTTTTTAATGTTTCCTAAAATATTTCATTCTTCTAAGAGCGATGGGTGCTAACTTTCTACATAGGGAAAGGCAGAATAGATAGCCCGGCCCTGTGCACTTGGAAAGAAACAGGAAGACAGTGAAGCTCGCATAATACAGGTATTGCATGGGTAAACCCAGGGCCTCCCATTACTGTGTGCGTTGCTGCATTCTGAACCAGTTGGATTTTTCAGTGTAGCCCCATGCAGGGTGCATTGCAATAATCCAGACCCAGTGGTGGGATTCAGCCAGTTCGCACCACTTCGGGAGAACCGGTTGTTAACTTTCTGAGCAGTTTGGTGAACTGGTTGTTGGAAGAAATTGTAGGGCAGAGAACTGGTCGTTAAATTATTTGAATCCCACCACTGTGACCAGACCCCTGTTTCAGTAATGGGCCATGCAGATTTGGTGACAACCAGCCCCTCTCATTCATTTTATTAAAAAAAAAAATCTGTCAGTACAGAAATGGTTGGAAAAATTTCCTTCTAGAGAGCAGTAGATACTAGACAAATGAAGATAGCTCCATGTTTCCTCCTTATCTTCAAGTGGAGAGCAGAGGGAGCCTTGGCTGCCGGCTGGTTTCAAACAGGCAAGGCAAAATTAAGCAAAGCTCAACAACTTGGCCCCTTCAGGTTGGAAAGAACATTTGACACTGGATGCAGTAAAAATTCAGACATTTTGGGGAACTTTCTGCAATTTAACTTCTAGCTTTTTCCAACTCCCTGTGGCATAATTTTTAAAATGTAGTTTCCCCCTCCTTTTTTGCATGGTTCATTGGCTCTCTTGCGAACCCTTTGGACAGAATGCGATCCATTCCAGACATTAAGAAAGATTTGCAGTGTTGCTGCAAACATTTTTCAAAAGAGCCAATCAATCAACCAGCATAGAGCTGGAAGGGACCTTGGAGGTTTTCTAGTCTAGCCTTTTTGGCAGCGTGGAACTGTGGAATCTAGAAACTAAAACTCTTTCGAGGGCCTGTAATAGGAATGAGTCCACTTTAAATCCTTTAACAAGGATCCATTGGAGGGCAAGTCTGGTGCCAGCAGCCACGGTAATTCCAGCTCCAATAGTGTATATTAAAGTTGCTGCAGTTAAAAAACTTGTAGTTGGATCTTGGGATCGAGCTGGCGGTCCACCCTGAGGCAGCTACCACTTATCCCAGTCCCTGCTTCTCTGCGCTCCCCCGATGCTCTTAATGGATCTTTTCTTAAAAACTTTAAGAACTTTGTGGTACCCCACTGCTTTCTTTCCTCCATGTAGATGTAGTACCATCAAGGACTACTTGTTGAGTATTGTTTATCAGGCAGTTACAAATCCATCTGGTGGTGATTCTGTCTATTCCACATTTTTCTAGTTTTCTAAGAAGTAGGTTGTGGTCTACTTGTCCAAATACCTTGCTGAAGTCCAAATATATTATGTCCACAGCATTTTGCCAGTCATACTAATTTAGTCACTTTGTCAAAAAAATGAAATAAGATTGGCTTGGCATGATCTGTTTTTAAAAAAATCTGTGCTGACTACTAGTTATAACTTTGTTTCACCTGGGAAGAGTTGCCTTATATTGGAATTCTGGGCGACGAGCATTCCCATGTCTCAAACAGAAACATGCTGGCCACATCTTTTTTCCCCCCAAGTTTTTTTTATTTCAATCTACACATACACAACAATACATTAACAGTGTGGCATCAATATATCATACATTTTAGCATAGGCAAACTTAATACCAATCATATCTCTTAATACACATATTCATATTAAATCAAAATCCTTCATTGCTTATTTTCAACATTTCAATACTCTCTCCTAATGCCAACCACCACATCAGTTAGGTATGCCTAGTAATTTCATTATTCAATTTCCTCCTCAATTTTTTTTACTTTTTTTTCATTTGGCAAGCAGTATAGTTCCAGGTTTTACATCTCAATGCAAACATGACCATAGTTACCTATTCATTTTGTTTGTTCAATTTCATATCACATTGACTTTATTAGTATTAAATATTAAACTTATCCAATTCCAATTCATGTTATAACTTATTTCATTTTTCTTAGGATATTCTCAGTGCGGGCCACATCTTTGTGTGGATGTGTGAATATTCATAGGAAACAGTCTCAGGAAATGGGTTGCCTTGCGTAGTGTATGTTAAATGGCATTTGATGGATTCAACAAACAACATCTTGGCTTCAAGATGGATTTTGGAATTTAGCCCTGTGGAAGTTCTTTATTAGTTCTTACCCAATTCTCCCCGGCTTCTCATTTACCCACAGAAAGAGTAGGACACAAAGAGCAATGGACTAGTACCGAGAACCTATGGCACGCATGCTGGAAGTGGCACGCAAAGCCATTCTGCTGGCGCACTAGCCGTCGCCAGGAATAAATTCATTGTGCATGCATATGCCCCCCACCTGATTGTCAGGTATCTGCCGTGCATGCACAGGGGGCTGGGGAGGTTGTGTGTGCATTGCATTATGCATGCAGACACACATGTGCGTGTATGCACATGCACTTTTGGCATGCGATGACAAAAAGGTTTGCCCTCACTGGACTAGTAGATCAGAGGCATACAATGACTCCAGTGCAAGGCTGAGTGCTAGTAAAGTAGATCTGACTGTTAATAGAAGGAGGATCAGAGAGAAGCTATCCCTTCCCTCCCGTAGAGCTTTACGTAGAGTGCGTGGGGGAAAAGAGGCCCAAGAATCTGAACCTTGACTGCAAGTATAAAATAGTCTTTGCATTTGGTACATAGTGGTCACTAGAATTCTTTCATAATGGCTTTGCAGATTTTCTGCAATAATTAAAACATTCTTGTGTTCACATTTGTCTATCTGTATTGGTCCAGTTTGGAGGGAGGAGCCATTATAAATTGGTTTTCAGGGTATTAGAGTCATCTTGAATAGGACTTTACACATTGCTAGAAGTAACCACTCTATTAAGCCTTATTTGGACGTAGCATGCTGTATGAACACAGAAATTATGTTTTGTTAACCCGAACCTAGGCCTAATTATGCTTTGTGAAGCCAGCTGTTGCCTTTCAGCCCTGAGTAGGTAAGAAGAGCTCAGATTCCCAGGCTCTGAAAGGAATCCTGGGTGGGGAAACACACAGGCCGCATGTGCTCAGAGCCTCGGCAACCCTTTGGGTTTAGGCTGCCAAAACTGCGTGGCAAATGTCCCAAATCCAGCAGCTTGCCTTTAAAGCAAAAGAATACAAAATGCTGTGGTAGTGAAGCCTTCAATAGGAAACATTATATATATATATATATATCTTGGCAAATCTCCCTGAACTGAAATGAGGCCAGAATGTTTACCGCCACCCCGTTTGATAATATCATATCCCTTGTAGCTCTTTATGGTGGAGAAAGAAATTGGGGGGGGGGGGGAGGAAAGAGGCCACCCTGGTTGAAAAAAGGTGTTTTCCCCCAGGAGGCCAGACAATGCTCAGCCAACCAGGTAGCTGTATGGTGAACGGAAAGGAGTCCCCGGGAGCTTCTGCCTCAGGCCCTCACAACACTGCCTGTCTCAGGGCTCCAACAAATCCACCCCCATTCAAATCATCTCTAGCCGCATCTCTCAGAGGAAAAAAAAAGATTTATTAGAAGTGGCCATGTTGGCGTTAGCTGAGTGCAGCCGACACTAAAATACATCAGCATTCTCTTATCCCTTGACCCTGGTCTCACCCCCACCTGCTGGATGTATATTCTCCATTGTGACACATCCATTGCCAAGAGTCATCAATCATGCTCTCAGTAATATTCTTGCGGGCCAACAGCTTTGGCTCCCAAGGCGATTATCTGAGGCATTTAAGGAATGCACTGCTTTCCCCCACTCCCTTTCTGCTGGCAGCTAAAAAGCCCCACCGATAGCTGTGGCTGCAGCATGTCAGTTCCTAAAAAGAACTTCCTGTGGTGCGTTGTGTTTTGAACAAGAAACAATCATACAATTAATTCTTTACAATCTAAATAAAATTTCACTTCGTCTTTTATTGACAAGTGTACATGATCTAGATAGGCAGAGGTAGATCAGATTAACAGAGTTGGAAGGGACCTTGTAGGTCATCTAGTCCAACCCCCCCCCCAGCCCAAGCAGGAGACCCTACACCAATTTTGACAGATGGCAGTCCAGTCTCTTCTGGGAAGCCTCCAGTGATGAAGCTCCCACAACTTCCAAAGGCAACTTCTGTTCCATGGATTGATTGCTCTCAATTTCAGTAAATTCCTCTTTATTTATTTTCTCTCCTTGATCAGTTTCCATCCATTATTCCTTGCCTGGTGCTTTGGAAAACAGCTTGACCCCCTTCCTCCTCTCTGTGACAGCCCCTCAAATACTGGAACATTGCTATCATGTCTCCCCTGGTCCTTCCCTTCACTAGACTAGCCATACGAGTACTTGCAATGAATCAAGCAGATTCTCTGTATTATGTGATCAAACATAAAAATGAAATCTACTCTCTTTGTCTCTAATGTGTCTAAATACCCCTGAATCATGGAGACTGATCAGATCAGTGTTTCTCAACTTTAGCAACTTTAAGACTCCCAGCATTCCCCAGCCAGCCTTTCCTCTTGCTTTAACTTCATCTCCATCCCAATACTGAGAGTTCCTCTAATCAAAAAGCAAAAAACCACAACATTTTTTGGTTCTGTCTGTTCCATAAAAGAAGAAGAGATGTGCTTCACTGGACAGGTTTGAAAAGCAGTTTGAGGCAGCTTGTGCTTGAGGGGACATCATTGGGGATTCCCTGTAAAGCATTAAATGAGCCTGAATCTTCAAAATTAGACAAATCGTGTCTCAGGATGCCAACCCTTTGTTTATTATCTTTCAGAAATCCTAGTGTTCCTGATGCTGGAGGAGTACGAGTGTTATTCCCAACTTCAGAAGAGGGAGTAAAGAAATCCAGGGAGCTACAGATCAGTTAGTTTGATTGCCAGCTTTGGAAGTCATATTTCACTTAGAAGCTTCCATAATTTTAGTGCCTGGGAATTTGGGAGGGGGGATTTCATAAAGCGAGGAAAGTTTAGACGTAACAACGTTCTTCTTATGAGTCAAGGACAAATCACCCTGCACCGGGGAAGGAGTGGTTGGAGGAATATCTCAGGTTGGGACGACCAGTGATTGGACCATGTGATACTGATGGGTGCAGGGGATATGGAGTTTTGATTTTCAATTATGAGGGGAAAACCCAGCTTGTTGTGGTTCGCCAGCAGCCTGTGCAGATGGCAGCAGAATTGGACAGTGGGGAAGAAAGGGGACCAGTCTGGGGAGGGCTCAGACGAGGGTCCTGCATCCGATGCAGGGATGGGGCCAGGACCATCTGGGAGTGGGTGCTGCCTTTGGAGCCTCTGGAGTCTGGCAGCAGCAAAGCAGAGGGACAAGGGGAGCCTGTTCCCAGTGCGCATGTGCGCAGAGCTGCCCAAAGGTGAGAGCAGCTGAAATAAAAGGAGTGACTTGGGAGTAAGGCTGGAAGGTGATTGCCCCTCCCATAAGGCATAAAAGTCAGACCAAGATGACGAAACCTTTGCAGGAAGCAAAGTCGTTCAGTTCAGATTCATGCTTGAAGCTCTTTGTACTTTGGTTGGTTTTTTTTTCTAGTTTGACGCTTCTGTTATTAATACAGGGAAGAAAGGTTGGTGCTTATCTTGAGGGACTGTTTGAGATTCATTACTAGCTTGGAATGATAATTCTCAGCATTGCAATAAAACAAGTCTTTTTTTTAAAATAAGCGTGTGCATAATTATGGTCTGGGAAGCCTTGATCAGAACAGAACTCTCAGATTTGGGTTTTTCCAGATGTGCCAATATGACAACTCTAATAAAATAGAACTTTGAGAAAATGCCTGTCTCAGAGTTTATTGGGTTGGAGTTTGTTTCTTGGAATGCTGGGAAGATTCTGCACGGGTGTTCTCAATCTCAGAAACTGGGATTTGAAGTCCGAACATCGTAAAGATCTGAACCAAGTTAAAAAAAAAAAAGACCCTTATCTCAGAGTTTTTGAAACAAACCCATTAAAAGGAAGCAGAAGTACAGATAGTCCATGATTTAAAACGGTTTGTTTAGTGACAGTTCGAAGTTAAGAACGGCACTAAAAAAAGTGACTTATGACCGCTTTTCTTATTTACAACCATGATCTCCATAGCCATGTGATCAAAATTCACACACAGGCAACTGAATCATATTTATGACGGTTGCAGAGTCCCTGAATCATGTGATTACTTTTTGCAACTTTCTGACAAGCAAAATCAATGGGGAAACCAGATTCACTTAACAACCATGTGACTAACTTAACCACTGCAATGATTCACTTAATATGTTGTAGTCCACCAGTGGCATGCAGAGCTGGCCACAGAGTTGGACAGTGGGGAGGAACATGGGCCAGTCCAGGGGTCTGGGGAGGGCTTGGACAAGAAGATGGGCATCCGACACAGAGATGGAGCCAGGGCCATCTGAGAGTTATGTGCTGACTCTGGAGCCTCCAGAATCTGACAGCAGCAAGGCAGAAGAACAGGGGGAGCCTGTTCCCAGTGTGCGCTTGCGCAGAGCTGCCAGAAGGCAAGAACAGTTAAGACAAAAGGGGCGACTCGGGAATAAGGCTTGGAGATGATTGGCCCTCCCATAAGACATAAAGGAGGAGCAAAGGGAAAAAGGGGAAAGTTGCAGGAAGCAACTTTGTTCATACTGGTCGGTTTGAAACCTGAAGCTCTGTGCTGAATTTGTGCTCCGTTTGGCCTTGTATAACTAATTGGAAATTCAGCAGCATTTGAAGGAAGATAAAGGTGGGTGCTTGTCAGACTTATCCTGAAGGACTTTGGCAGGCTTCCATGGGACCCTTTACAAACTGTTTGAGACTCATTACGGGCTGTGAAGGACTATAATTCACAGCCGTTGAAATAAAGAAACAAGGGTTTTGGGACTAACACTCCATGCTTGTGAGTGTCTCAACAAACCTTGGTCAGAACAAGAAATCACAACTCAGAAAAATAAAAGTTATAAATATAGGTAGTCCTCAACTTATGACCACAATTGATCCCAACATTTCTGTTGCTAAGCGAGACAGTTGTTAAATGAATTTTGCCTTGTTTTACAAACTTTCTTGCCAGCATTGTTAAGTGAATCATTGCAGTTGTTAAATTAATAAGCCTGTTGTTAAGTGAATCTGACTTCCCCATTGATTTTGCTTGTCAGGAGGTCGCAAAAGGGGATCACATGACCCGGGACACTGCAGCCATCATAAATGTGAGTCAATTTGCCAAGCGGCTGAATTTTGATCATGTGACCTTGGGGGTGCTGCAAGTGTGAGAAATGGTCATAAGCCCCTTTTTTCAGTGCCGTTGTAATTTCGGTCACTAAGTGTACCATTGTAAATCAAGGACTACCTGTACAGGTAAACCTCAATTTACAAGTGGTCGTTGGCAGCCATTCAAGGTTGCCACAGACATCCCAAAAGGGATTTACGACCCCATTTTGAAGTTTGGACCGCGGTGACTTGCTTTACGTCCATCGTGACTTATGGTTGTAACTCAAGGACTACCTGTACTCATTAAATGAATGAACTCCCTCCCCACATCTCCTCCATCGCTCTGCATTGCAGTGTGAATTTTGCAGACCGAGACAAAAACAACCAGCGTAACAGCAAACTCCGGAACTTGGGTTGTTGTTTTTTTTTATCATCAGGGAAGGAATTCAGCTGAAGCTCCACTGACTGTGAATCAAGGAAGTTCAGCAATAATTAGATTTTTCCTCCAATAAGCCGAGAGCCTCTCTCAACAAACTGCAATTTCCACATTTTATGGTGTTTGGAGTTTTTTTTGTTTTTTGCAACGGAGCAAAATTGTGTCGGCTTCTAAGTTCCCCTGAGGTCTGTATTTAGGACGTGCGGGACAAGTTTTTGGCGTAAGAAATTGCATCCCACTGCAGAACACGTTTCCTGGCTTCTGCATTTTTTTTTTTGCCACCACCTGCTTACATAAAATGAAGGGCTCTGAGCATAATGCAATCAGGGAGAATGGGACCTACCAAAAGGTCTCCCAAATTCGAGACCCCCCCACCCCTCTTGGTATTGTAATAATTCCCAGGGACATTTCCCACCTGGTAAATGTGAAGTTTTTTCCCCTCCTCTTTCAGTGTAAATGAAAGTTTTTTTAAAAAAAGAAAGAAAGATGGGCTTAAGTTCCTTTGAGTATTTCTTGTAAGGTAAATATAATTAAGATGAACTTGGCTTCAAGGTTATTTTCTATTTTGACAGGCCTTATTCTGCTTATTAGATTATTTTCAAGAGCTTTACCAGGATATTGGAAACATTTTGGGGGACTCTCCCGAGTTTACATAGATGCCACCTTTAATCTTTTATTGCTTTTATGCTTAGGGATGGGGGTGATGGCTGTGTGTATTGTTAGTGAGGGTTAGTTTCAATCTGGTTTTAGGCGGCCCCATAATTGTTATAAATTCTATATTCTACGCAAGCCACTGAGAGTCATTCTGACTGCATGGGGCAGAACTGAGTTTAATAAATCATTCAATGTTTTTTTAGCAAGGCTATCCAGCAATCTTCCAATACAAGCATTGTAATTATCTGCTGGTAAAGATGGATTTCACAGCCTACACTTTCAGGATTATTTCTGGAATTTATCATATTTATAACTTACCTGGAATCAGCCCTTAAACCTTTGCAGGACAGAAGACAGCAGAGCAGAACAGGGTAAGGCAAGGAAGCAATAAGAATAGGATAGGATAGTATATGATAGGACAGGACAGGACGGGGGGATGACAGAGGAGAGGAGAGAGGAGAAAAGAGAAAAGAAGATAAAAGAGAAGAAAGAGAAGAGAAGAGAAGAGAAGAGAAGAGAAGAGAAGAGAAGAGAAGAGAAGAGAAGAGAAGAGAAGAGAAGAGAAAAGTTGGAAGGGACCCACCCTGGCATTGTGGCCACTAAGCGAGGACTGCACATATTACAAATATTGCAAATATTACATATCAAGCAAATATTACATATCTGCAAATATTACATATCTGCAAATATTACATATCAAGCCCTATATAGTAGGGCAGTGTTTCTCAACCTTGGGAATTTTAAAAGGGGGTGGACTTCTACCTGGCTGGGGAATTCTGGGAGTTGAAGTCCACCCCTCTTAAAAATTCCCAAGGTTGAAAAACATTACAGTAGGGGATAATTAAGGAGGCAAGAATTCCACAGACTTAAATCAGGAGTTTCAGCCCAGGAATTAGGGGTAAAATGCAGACTCTAGCAAGCTTCAATAAGCACCCCACCCAGCTTGGACTGAGTTCATCAAGGTGGAATTTCTTTTGAAACTGTTGGAATTGCTTCTTTTGGGGGGGGGGGTTGCACAACTCGGACTGAGCTGGTATTCATTAAATAAGTCATGATGGCAATCATCCCGGGACTTTACACAACTGGTGTAAATATAGGTTGGCTGCTGAGCACCTGAATTTTGATCATGTGACCAGGGGGACTGCAACAGTTGTAAGTGCGAGGACTGGGTCGTAAGTCACTTTTTTTCAGTGCCCTTCTAACTTTCAATGGCCACTAAATGAATAGTTGTAAATTGAGATCCACATGTGCATCGCAAGAGATTTAAAACAGTGGAAAGCAACAATATCACAACCATGTTCAGTCATTTTATCGGTCAAGAATCAAACAGGTACCTGGGATAGATGATTCTGGTTATCACAGAAAGAGAAGCAAAAGTAGCTATTTCAACTGTAATTATTCTGCTTTCGCTAAATTTATGCGTCTGGTGCAAGGGTAACTTGGCTGATTTTGTAATTAATCTTGGCCAATTTTGTAATTAATCTGCGTCTTGACTTGGGGATTAAAAATAATCCATTTATATTCAGTCCTAGGCTGCAGATGTCTACATTTGCTCACTCAGTCCTACATTTTAGTCTGTCAATATTTACTTAGCCAGAGTTTGAACCGGTATTTGCCATAAAGTCAAAGACTGCTCTTACTCTGAGCAGACACACCCTCCGCGGGTTTCTTAAAGCTTATTTTTTCATCCCGAAGCAAAAATGCTAGTTTGACAGTTTCGTGGACTGATTTGTATTTCTCCCACTGACTCACACTGTGGGAAACGATTCACTTGCACAATTATTTGAAATTGCAGAGTAGAAGAAAGTGGCATAACACCACAGTAATATGAATGGAGAAATAGGGGTATTATTTCAGCAAAAATCATTTATCTAATGCAAGGGTCTCCAACTTGGCAACTTTAAGCCTTGTGGACTTCAATTCCCAGAATTCCTCAGCCAGCCACCTCTCTTAGAGAGAGAGAGAGAGACCCCTGTCCCAACATATAGTTTTAATGCTGTTTTTTTTTCCTAGACAAGGCTAAGGAGATAAAAGTACGATAGGATAGGATCGGATAGAATTTAATAGAATAGAATTTAATGGAATGGAATGGAATAGAATAGAATAGAATAGAATAGAATAGAATATAGAATGGAATAGAATAGAATAGAATAGAATAGAATAGAATAGAACAGAACAGAACAGAACAGAACAGAACAGAATTGAATAGAATAGAATAGAATAGAATAGAATAGAATAGAAAAGAACAGAATAGAATAGAATATGGAATAGAATAGAACAGAACAGAACAGAATATGGAATAGAATAGAATATTAGAATAGAACAGAACAGAACAGAATAGAATTCTTTATTGGCCAAATGTGATTGGACAAAGGAATTTGTCTTTGGTGCATAAGCTCTCAGTGCACATAAAGAAAAAAATAAAATACATTCATCAAGAATCACAAGATACAACACTTAGTGATAGTTATAGGTTACTAATAAGCAATCAAATCAAACTAGGATATAAATAAAACAATATAAATTGTAAAGATACAAGCAGCAGAGTCATAAGTGGGAAGAGATAGGTACTAGGAAGTGTTATTATACTCTAGTTGTAGAGGAATAATAGTAATACAGTCTTACTAAGTAATATGACAGTGTTGTGGGAGTTAGTTGTGTAGCAGAGGGATGGCGTTTGGGAAAAACCTGTCTTTGTATCTAGTTGTTCTGGTGTGCAGGGCTCTACAGCCTCGTTTTGAGGGAAGGAGTTGACACAGTTTATGTCCGGGATGTTAGGAGTGTGTAGATATTTTCCCAGCCCTCTTTTTGACTCAGGGTGCAGGATGCAGGTCCTCCATGGAAGGCAGGTCTCGCTGCCAGGAAATTTCTCCGTTCCATGTTGCTGCCCTCTTTGATTAGTTAACAGAATAAGAGAATAACAGATTTTGGCAGAATAGAAGGAGAAAGAAGAAGGAGAGGGGGAGGAGGAAGAGGAAGAGAGGAGGAGGAAGAAGAGGAGAAGGAAGGAAGGAAGGAGGAAGAAGGAAAAGAGGAAAGAGGAGAAAGAAAGGGAAGAAGGAGAGGAAGAAGAGGAAGACAGGAGGAGGAAGAAGAGAAGAAAGGAGGAAGAGGAAGACAGGAGGAGGAGGAAGAAGGAGAATAGGAGAGAGGAGAAAGAAAGAGAAGAAGGAGAAGAAAAAGAGGAAGACAGGAGGAGGAGGAAGAAAGGAGGAAGAAGGAGAAGAGGAGAGAGGAGAAAGAAAGAGAAGAAGGAGAAGAAGAAGAGGAAGACAGGAGGAGGAAGAAGAGAAGAAAGGAGGAAGACGGAGGAGAGGGGGAGAGAGGAAGAAGAGAAAGAGAGAAGAAGGAGAGGGAGAGGAGGAAGAGGAAGACAGGAGGAGGAGGAGGAAGAGGAGAAGGAAGGAAGAAAGGAGGAAGAAGGAGAAGAGGAGAGGGGAGAAAGAAAGAGAAGAAGGAGAAGAAGAGGAAGACAGGAGGAGGAAGAAGAGAAGAAAGGAGGAAGACGAAGGAGAGGAGGAGGAAGAAGAGAAAGAGAGAAGAAGGAGAGGGGGAGGAGGAAGAGGAAGACAGCAGGAGAAAGAAGAGACCCAGAGAGAAGAGAGGGATAAGAAGAGGAGGAATAAGAAGAGAGCATTTGCACCAATCCTTGTGTGTCCAATCACACTTGGCCAATAAAGAATTCTCTCTCTCTCTCTCTCTCTCTCTCTCTCTCTCTCTCTC
>JANHFN010014078.1:0-13993 GCA_032468175.1 Toxicocalamus goodenoughensis
CAGGCCAGGCTTGTGAGGTGAGTGGGGCAAGTTTCCCCCTGCCCTCCCCCCCCTCCCCTCACGACCTCGTGTTGTTTGCAATGCAAACAATGCAAGCTTTGTGGTCCCGTGGGCCATGTGGGTGGTGCAGCCTCGTGTTCCTGTGCAGTCTGGATTAATTGCTTTGGGGGGTGCTTTGGTGGTGACATTTATCTGCAGACCACCAAATTTTTCTTGTGGACGACCAGTGGTCCCCAGGCCACTGGTTGACAACCACTGATTTAGAATGAAGATGCAACACGTGGCATGGTGAGTTTTCAAAAAGGCAGGAAGCCAAATGAAAGAAAGAAAGAAACCAAGGTTCATACCCCTTTTCTGCCTTTTCGGTGTGGAAAAATAACCCGAATGGAAAACGTAGATGGGAAGCCACAGATAACTTTCATGAGTGCAGCTATAACTAGTACCATACTGCATTGGTAAGCGCAGGCTTTGTTATTTACAGCCGCCTGAAAATACAGGGATTATTGAAGTGTAAATCTTCGTTGGATATTATTTTTAACCACCTGCCTCAATCCTGTTCTAACGAGCTTGCCAGCAAACCTTCTTAGAGGGCCCATCTTTGCGAATCCACTCAGCCTGGGTTAAGAGTTCAGTGCGCTCTAATTACATCCCGCCGAAATGCAAAACTAGCCACCTACCGTCCAGATGTTTTCTTTTTTTTATATAAAAATCTTTGCATCTATTGCCCTGTGAAGAAAAAAATAATTAAAAACACAATTGCATTGCCAGTGTTTCGGGAGAAATAAAATGTTCATTTGGGGCACTGCCTAGGTACCGTTGGGTCACAAATGAAACATTATGGGCTTGACAGAAATAAATATGAAACTATTTGCCTGCATTCCGAACAGCAAGAAGAAGAAGAAAAAACTATCGGCAAAGAAATTGCCTGTTATTCCGCTTCTCATTTAGAAAGGCTGTGCTTCCTATTTACAGAAACCAGAACTTCAATTTGAGAGAATGGCCAGCTTGTTAAGAGGACAGTGGCATTTTAAACTTACCTCTTAAGAGCTCCTTGACAGCAAATCAAAGAAGCAAAAAGGTTATCTAGCTGCAATTTTTTTCCTCTGCAGCGGTAATATTTCTTCTGCGGCAAGATGTATTCCACTTCAATCTTCATTACAGAAATTATTCATACATATTCATTAAGCTGCTTCTGCGTTAGCCTGAAAAAAAAAAGTTTGTTGATTTAAGAGCTGCATAAATGATGCGGCAACTTTAATGAGTCAACTCATTACAGTAAAACAGCTCCTTCTTAATTCTAACTATGCTTGGAAGCCTGAAGACAGAGTATCTTTCTTTAATGAATAATGAGGAGGAGGAGGAGGCTGTTATCCATTCAATCATGACTGACTCTTGCTGATTGTATGGGCCAGATGGGTCTCGCCACATCTTCTGATTTTCAAATACTTCTTTGAGTTTTTCTATGCTTTGGCTGGTCTCAGCTTTGAGGATTTCCAGCCACTGTGTTCTTTGTCAGCCTGGTTTCCTTTTACTGCTATCTCTTCCAAGCATAATTGCTTTCTCCAGTGAATTCCCCTTCTCCTTCTTCTCCTTTTCCTTCTCCTCCTCCTCCTTCATTTAATGACCCTATAATCTGGGCAACTGAATGGAGCTAGCAGAGTGCTTTAATGGCTAGATGCCCTTCCTGTCACCGATGTGGAGTTTTGTTCAGCAGATATATTCTCATTGTGCCCAGACAGAGAAATATCTGCCTCCACCTAGGATCAAACTCACAGCCTCCTGATTGTGAGGTGAGAGCTCCACCTCAAGGTCACTGCACCATTCCAGTGAGTAACACTTTTGCTGAAGTCAATAGACATATGAGATAAAATGGGCACTTTTTTTCACTTGATGGTGGATTTCCAGCTGGCATTTGAAAGGGACATTGGAAATACACATTGCTCTCATTCCCTTATGGTGGTGCAATGAGTCACTGGTTAAGATGCTGGGCTTGTCAGCTGGAAAGCCAGCAGCCCAGGTTTCAGACCTGAGCACCATGCAATGGGGTGAGTTATCATGGGTGATATGCAGATCAAGTGGTTGATCTGATTGTTGTCACCAGGGCGGCGGGGAGGCGTTATTGGTTTTTGGTGGTATGGTTTTAACCAGTGGTGGATTTATTTGGTTTGCACCGCTTCAGGAGAACTGGTTGTTAAATTACCCCCACTCCCTGACATGGCAATTCATCAAGGCTCGGTACAGTGCGGCGAGACACGATTATGAGATGCATGTGCTCCACACAGGAGAATTATTTTGAGAGAGTGTGCCATGCGCAAGAGTGCACCATGCACAAGTGGCTTTGTTTTTTTTTCTTCAATTTATTTGTGTCCTCCTTCTCATTGTAAAAAAGTTGGTCACCTTAATAGTAAACACATGGGTGAAGGGAGCTGCAGATAGATGGATGTTAATATAATGAAGGACCGGATGTTAAGCAGCTTAGATGAGTGGGAGGGGCAGAACTAGGGTATTTAAAGTGCTGAGAGGCAGCGCTGGCTTTATTTGGAAATATCCTTATTCACTGTTGTATTGTTTTGGTTGCTGAAATAAAGTGAAGATTCAAACTGTGAGTCCTGGCTGCTTTTTCCAGGTGGGAGACCAAGAAACCAGAGGCAGCTGAGACATTCTTGTTGTTAAGCGAGGAATTGATTAAGGGAGTTTTTCCCCCTTTTATGACATTTCTTGCCACGGTTGTTAAGTGAATCACTGCTATTGATAACATAGTAACCTGGTTGTTAAGTGAATCCAGCTTTCCCATTGCTTGTCAGAAAGTCACAAAAGGGGACCGTGTGACTCTGGGACGCTGCAATGGTCATAAGTATGAACCAAGTCACCAAGTGTCCAAATTTTGCTCGCATGATCATGGGGATGCTACAAAGATTGTAATGGTGAAAAACGGTCATAAGTCACTTTTATTCAGTGCTGTTGTGACTTTGAACGGTCACTAAATGGACTGTTATAAGTCAAGGACTACCTGCAGTGAATGTTCATGAGAGGGGTTCATGGGCCACAGGAGCATCCTCAAGAGAAGACAAAACGGCGGTTGCAACCATATGCGCAAAGCTCCACCCCTTTTTCACATGTGTTGCCTAGGCAATGCACAGAAAAAAGGGAACGGGGTTTCAACTGACCTGTCAGCGTTCCAGCAACCCTCCATTCCAACTAATACCTCTGAGACAGACATCCCTCAAAGGTTCCTTTTATTTGGATAGTAACTGGCACATCTGTGGAATACCGAATCTGAAAGTTTCGGGCTTCCATGCAAAAATCAAAACTACAAATCCATCCCCTACATCCATCACCACATCACCAATCACCATCCATCCCAAAGTAAGACTTCCTTTTCACTAAGTGCAACACTACATGACCTTGAACCAGCAAAAGAATTTTATTTTGTCTAACTAGATATACTCAAATGAATTCCCCCCTCCCACTTCCCCAGGCTTAATTGTGGCAGCGTGGGAACATCTGATCTCAATATGGCTTCTAAAGCTGACATGACTGTTGGTAGCATCATCTGGAATTTCTGAGCCAGCCCCACAGGTTCCTGTGTTTGAGGAATTGCCACTGAAGACAATAGTATCCAAAGCAACAATAGCATACGTTTATTTATTGCTGAAATTTAATGGCCACCCGTCTTACCACAGATTAACTCTGGCTGGTTTACAACCATATATATTTTATCAATAAATACATACATCTATGCAATTGTTGCTTTGGCTACTGTTACCTTCAGTGACAATTTCCCAATCAGAGGAATTTGTGGGGCTGGCTCAGAAATATATATACTGTATATACACTTGAATATAGTTGCCTCTTAAGTCCATTCCACATAACTAATGCTGACCAATGTATTTTTCCCATCTGTGGGTAACCAGGAGATAATCAAAATTGGTAATTAGATAAATACCAAAATTCGTAACTCTTTGATTTCAGAAATATTTCTTAGTCTTGAAAACTCAGTGAGAGAAAAAGCACTCAAAAGGCAGCATGTAAGCTAGAGATATGCTTTTATAGTCTATACACAGTTCATACACACAAAAACAGACAGACATGTGAGCACATACACATACAAATGAGAGAAAGAGAGAGAGAAAGAAAGAAAGAGGGAGAGAGAAAGTAAGAGAGAGAAGAGAGAGAGGCAAAAGAGAGAGATAAAGAAAGAGAAAAAGAGAGAGAGAAAGAGACAGAGGAGAGAAAGGAAGAGAGAAAGAAAGAGAGAGAGAAAAAGAGAGAGAGAGAATATAGATAATCCCTGAGTTACAACCATTCGTTTAGCGATTATTTGAAGTTGCGGTGGCACTGAAACAAGTGACTTATGACTGGTCCTCCTCACACTTACGAATCTTACAGCATTCTCATGGTCATGTGATCAAAATTCGGGCGCTGAGCAACCAGCATAAATTTATGATGGTTTCAGCATCCTAGGATTATGTGATTGCCATTTGTGCCTTTCCCTAACTGGCTTCTAAAAACCAAAGTCAATGGGGGAAGCTGGATTTGCTTAACAACAGTATGATTCATTTAACAACCACCTTGCTTAGCCTCCAAAGCCAAAGATTCTTTTCATCTCCTAGTTTATAATTGACAGCCATTGTTGGAGTCCAACCAGCTGGTTTCATTAATCTTTTTCATGAAATGTCATTCTAATTTTGAAGACTGTTTAATCTAGCTGTTCTTGAGTAGATCCTGGTCATGGAAGTTCATATTCTGTATGCTCCTGTAATTTTTCTTTTCCATGAATCATACTTTGATGTTGTCCTGGACTTTGGCACATCATTATTTTAGACCAACCTAGCTTCCTGTTACATTTCCATGAACTTGTAGGTTCAGATGGACTGTCTGTATTCAGGTGGACCATTCATCATATATTTAATTAAGCTCAATATATCATCATTGTTAGAAGAGTTATTAGCCTGGAAGCCCGTAAAGATGTTATGTTCTGTTTTTTTCTCTGATTCAATTAGATTTTGGTTTCTGTGTGTCTAAAGTACTCTTCCAACATAAAAACCACCCATGATTTATTAACAAGGTAAAGGAGCTCAGCAGGGAGCAAGGTCTTGCCTTAAAAAGCCTTTGAGGCAGTCAACTTGAAGCATGACCTTCTAACCAACCCTGCCTTACCAGACCTGGGAGAGCTTTAGAAATTAGCTTCAAAGACAGCATCTCCGAGTCTCTTGCTTGAGTCATTGAAATGACCTTTTGCTAACAGCTGAGAGGAGCATTTAAGGATCCTTACCATTCCCTGTTGACCTACAAGAAGGAAGGATATCAAGGATGAGCCTTCCAAAGATCTCCAGAAGTGGCTATGCCATTGCAATCTTCAATGTAGCAGGATAAATTATACAATATTTTTAACCAGAGAAGAATCGCATTAGCTGTCTATGGAGATGATCAATCATTGAGGTCATCGTTGTCCCAAAGATGCTTTTCAAAAGGCAACTGGACCTTCTTGGGTGTTTTTTTTTCCCTTGAAAACGTTTCACTTTTCATTCAAGAAGGTTCTTTCAGTTTTGAAGCGAAAAAGCTTCTTGTATGAGAAGCCAAACATTTTCCAGGGGTGGGTGGGTGGAAATCAAGAAAGTCCAGTTGCCTTTTGAAAAAGCACCTTTTGGACAATCAATATTAGCTATGTTTCCCTTCAAGATAGAAATGAAATCATCTTTGAATTTGTCCTGATTCCATCCACTCTGTTTCTGAGGGTGACTTTTCATTCTCCTGAGGCTGCTCCAAAGAAGAGAGAGGTCAAATTATTCTCCAAAGCACTGGAGGGCAGGACAAGAAAGAACGGTTGGAAACTAACCAAAGAGAGAAGCAACATGGAATTAAGGAGAAACGTCCTATCAGTGGGGACAATTCACCAGTGGAACAGCTTTGCCTCCAGAAATCATGGGACATTGATCGCTGGAGGTTTTTAAGAAGAGACTGAACAGCCACTTGTCTGGAATAGGTTCTCCTGCTTGAGCAGGGGAATGGACTGCATGACCTCTAAGGTCCCTTCCAGATTCTATTCTATTCTATTCTATTCTATTCTATTCTATTCTATTCTATTCTATTCTATTCTATTCTATTCTATTCTATTCAGAATAAGAATTCTATTCTATTCTATTCTATCTATTCAGAATAAGAATTATATTCTGTTCTATTCTATTCTATTCTATTCTATTTTATTCAGAATAAGAATTCTATTCTATTCTATTCTATTCTATTCTATTCTATTCTCCCAGAAGAACTACAAGTGAAATACTTATGTCTATATGGAATCGTGTAATTAAGATATTGTATGTGCACAATTTTTATTTATGTTGGATGCATTCTTCTAGAATACTTACTTTTTGGGGGGGCTGATCCTCAAGTTACCTTACTATTGTTTAGGCTAAAAATTATGCTGTGGGAAGGGAGTAACAAAAAGTGGCTGGAGAAATTCAGATCACACAAAGATAGTAATCTCAACAACTAAGGCTGGTATTATAAGATTTTATTTTTAGGAAGCACATATAGAACATAAGAATAACAGAGTTGGAAGAGAACTTGGAGGTCTCAAGCAGGACACTCTCTACCATTTCAAACAAATAGCTGTTCAGTGTCTTCTTAGGAGCCTCCAGAGTGATTGATGGAGCACCTACAACTTCTGAAGGCAAGCCATCCCACTGGTTATTTGTTCTCACTGTTAGGAAATTTCTCCCTGGTTTTTAATTGCTCCTCTCCTTGATTAGTTTCCATCCATTGTTTATTTTCTTGCCTTCTGGTGAAAAATAGATTGACTCCCTCATCTTTTTAGGAGACCCTCAAATATTGGAACATTGTTATCATGTTGCCCCTAGTCCTTCTTTTCTCTAGTCTAGATATACCCAATTCCTGCATATGTTTTAGTCTCCATCCTCCATCACTCTTCTTGCACTATTTCCAGAATCTCAACATAAATCCCAAGTCTTACTATTTCTCATCCCTCAACCCTTTTTCTGCTTGGAACATCCAATATGGAGGTGTAATAGTATGTGGGAATGACCTTATGAGACCACACAAGGAACAGGGGGAGAACCATGCAAATCTTGAAGGGAATGGAGTTTTAGGAGACAGGCACCATTATGAAGCCCCACTTCCTGGGTCTTACCAAGGGACATTGTTATCAGTGGGACCTGCAGAAGGCTGCCTTGGTCAGATTCAATACCACAAGTGGGAAATTCACAGAATGGTTTTCCTGTTCCCACTTTCTTCTGCATGCTATTCATGGTTCAGGAGATAATTCTGATCCACAATCAGTCCAACAAGAGAGTCCATCTAGACCACGGGTGTCAAACTCGTGGCCCACAGGCCAGATGCATCACGCGCTGGCCGTACCCATGCCCAGTTAAGCAAAGGAGGGAAAAGTTGCAATATGTCACATGACACTGCCATGATGACATGAGTTTGACACCCCGGATCTAGACCGTCTACAACATAGTCCTTTCCACAGTTCTAAGATGGCTCCACACCCATTTGCACCACTCAGGTGACCCTGATGACAGCAATAAACCTCCAAGTGGCCTCAATGACTCTGAAAGAATGCAAATAACCAGCTGTCTGCAAGGGGTATAAATCCTTCCATTCCTCACTATCCAGTCAGAAATGAAGAAGCTTCTTGGATGAGAAGCGAAACATCTTCAAAGAAAAAAACCAAGAAAGTCCAGTTGCCTCTTGAAAATGCATCTTTGGGACAACCATAACCTGGATGACTGAGAATCTCTATAGACATATAGACCAACGTTGTCCAACCTTGGCAACTTTAAGACATGTGGACTTCAACTCCCAGATTCCCTAGACAGCCATAATTCCTAAAATTAAAATCTTATAATACCAGGTTTAGTTGTTGAGATTACTATCTTTGTGTGATCTGAGAACTCCATAGCCTTCTCCAGCCACTTTTTGTGACTCCCTTCCCACAGAATAAATTTTAGCCTAAACAATAGTATGCTGACTAGAAAATTCTGGGAATTGAAGTTCACATGTCTTGAAAGTTGTCAAGTTAGGAAAACCCTGATCTAGACCCTGAAACAAGGTACTTTTTCAATCCAAAAGTAAAGCCACAGTAAAAGGATTTGGCCCCACCACCCTGGGTAGATTAGAATTCCATTCCTGGTGTATGAGTAACTATACTTTATATTTACTGTGAACTAATTGTAAGACACCACTTAATTTGATTATAATTGACAATAATCAGCCCTATTAACTTACAAATGCATCCGTAAACATGTTGAGGCAAAAGTATGTAAACAGAACAAAAATTAGCTTTCATTTATTCAAGAAAAAAAATAGGATTTTAGGGAGACAGAGAGAAGTGTGGGGGAAATGAAATTAGGAGTGTATGTCTTTATTATTCCAAACTAATAAAAATGAAGTGATGGAACAGCAATGTTCTTCCACTTTAGTTTATACGGTTTCTAAAAAAATTTGTTTCCAAGATAGAAACGAATGAAACGAATGGAAACTAATCAAGGAAAGAAACATCCTAGAACTAAGGAGGAATTTCTTGGCAGTTAGAACAATTAACGAGTGGAATGACTTATCTCCAGAAATTGTGGGTGTTCCAACCCTGGAGGTTTTTAAGAAAAGATTGGACAGCCATTGGTCTGAAATGGTATAGGTTTTCCTGTTTGAGCAGGTTTTTGAACTCGAAGGCCTCCAAGGTTCCAACTCTGTTATTCTAAAAAGATTTTGATGTACTTTTCTGCCTCTGAGGTGAATTGCTAACTGCGTTGCCATACAGAAAGTTCTGACATCGAAGTGGAATTTAGCAAATAAATGCCTGGTGATGTCACATGGGAGAAATAAGAACCAACTTTCCTAGAGAGGAACTGTAATATTTTAGAGATATTATGTTTGATGGGCATTCAGTGGTGGGATTCAATTATTTTTACTACCGATTCTGTGGGCGTGGCTTGGTGGGCGTGGCAGGGGAAGGATACTGTAAAATCTCCAGTTAGAGGTGATATTTGCCGGTTCTCTGAACTACTCAAAATTTCCGCTACCGGTTCTCCAGAAGTGGTCAGAACCTGCTGAATCCCACCTCTGTGGGCATTTCTCCTTAATTCCTCTGGAATCTAAATCTTACTTTCTTAGTTACTCTTGAGTTATGCATGGCATGTATGTGCGAATGAAATATTAAATTCAGACAGTGGACAATACATTTAGTAAACCTGGTTTTGTTTCTATGTATCCTGAGATTTTGGATAAACTAAAGCAGCAAGTATCAGTGTTCTAGTATTTGAGGGGCTGACACAAAGAAGAGGGGGTTCATTTATTTTCCAAAGCACTAAAGGGCAGGACAAGAAACAATGGATGGAAACTAATCAAGGAGAGAAGCAACCTGGAATTAAGGAGAAACTTTCTGACAGTGAGGACAATTAACCAGTGGAACAGCTTGCCTCCAGAAGTTATGGGTGCTTCATCATTGGAGGTTTTTAAGGAGAGATGCGAGAGCCCCTTGTCTGAAGTGGTATAGGGTCTGCTGCTTGAGCAGGGGGCTGGGCTAGATGATCTCCAAGGTCCCTTCCAGCTCTATTCTGAATTTGCAATTTGTAAAGTATCTCTGTTATAAAGACTATGTTCATGACTCTCCATGTTGTGAGATAATAGAAAAAAAAACACTTGGGAAAAAGCAAAGTTTGGAAAAGATTAAGACATCTAAGGGAATATATCAGCGATGTTTAATTCCAGACTTCCACAATTAAACAAGTCACACAAATGTTTGGGTTTCTTGGTGCACATAAAAGTTATGTTTACACTACACTGTGTACCCTATTAATTATGCAATAGCATTGTGTTTTTAAAAAAACAACACCAATGTGCACAGCTTAATTAAAAAATACTTTATTGCTAAAAAATGCTAATCATTACCTGAGCCTTTAGCAGGTCATAATCCTTTTGTGGGCACAGGGTCTTGTAAAAAAAACAACAACACCGTACAATATCTGCAAAGTGCAATAAAACACAGCACAATAAAACAAGGTATGCCGCTATCTGAAATGGAAGGCTCCTGTTACAGCCTGTTCCTTGAAGGCATTGTGTGCTCACGACCCATGTCTATGAGATCTTCATCTTGTCTCTCTGAAGAAATCTCTGGATGTTGTCTATGGAGATGCTCAATCATTCAGTTCTCCAAAGGTGCTTTTGCCAAAAGGCAACTGGACTTTCTTGGTTTTATCTTTGAAAACGTTTCAGCTCTCATCCCTAAGATGCTTCTCCACTCCACTGTTTTTTTTGGAAAAAGCGCCTTTGGGGCGCCAGACATTGGTTTACCTCAGACAAAGAATAACAGAGTATTGTGGTTTGCTGGCAGCAGGTGTGGACGGCTGAGGTCTCGGAGAGGGAGGAGTCAGATGAGGGGCCAGCATGTGATGCAGGGATGGGGCCAGGACCATCGGGGAGTAGAAGGCTGCCTTTGGAGATTGTGGAGGCTGGCAGCAGTGATGAAGAGGCCCCCGAGGAGCCTGTGCCCAGCGCGCATGCACGCAGGGCTCCTCGAAGGAAAGAGCAGCTGCAGCAGCACGGGCAACCCAGGAGTAAGGCTGGAAGGTAATGGCCCCTCCCTCAAGAGATAAAAGCCAGCTGAGAAACTGCAGTTCTTTGCAGAAGGCAAAGAAGTTTGATACTCGACCCTGGTGGACGTTAGAATATCCGAGTTGATGTTTGGAGACTTTGATTTATTGTTTAGGAACTTTATCGGTTGTTTTTGGCAGACTTGCAAAAACTTGGCAAGGATCTTCCTTATCAGAGCTAATTAGTTGGAAGCAGCCTTTTATCTGTGAAGAAACAGGATTCGTAAATGAAACAGTAAAAGGTTGTGCTGGTACCTTTGTCTCGTGTTTACTCTTGTGAAACCAGGTTTGGGTCAGAACACAGAGTTGAAAAGTGGCTTTGGGATCATCTAGTCTAGGGGGTGTCAAACGCAAGGCCCGGAGCCAGATCCCACCCGCAAGTTTCTTAGATCTGGCCCATGGGGCTGCCCTGGAAACAGTGAAGGACAGACATACAGTGTCTCTGCCAGTGACAATGGAGCTCAGTAGGGTGGCCCTCCCGAGCTCTGTTTTCACTGTCAGAGGGTTGCAGGAAGCCATTGCAGCCAAAAACGGAGCTCGGGAACCCGTTTTTGCTGTCAGACCCCTCGAGCCACCACAGGTGTCTCCAACACGAGTTGACATCAAGCTGGTCATGCCCACCCTGGCCACACCCACCCCAGCCCTTCCGAGGTCAAACACAACCCTGATGCGGCCCTCAATGAAATCGGGTTTGACACCCCTGATCTAGTCCGTGAGTGTCAAACTCAAGGCATCACATGAGAAGGCACATCATGTTTCCCTTTGCGGAACTGGGGTGGGCGTGGCCTCCGCGTGATGCATCTAGCCTGCGGGCCGCCAGTTTGACACCCCTGATCTAGTCCAACCCCTTGCTTGATCAGGAGAGTCTATGCCATTTCAGACAAGCTTCTTCTTGAAAACCTCCAGTTTTCCAGTGATGGGGCGCCCAGAACTTCTGGAGGCAAGTTGTTCCACTGATTAATTGTTCTTTCTGCCAGGAAATTCCTCCTTAGTTCTAGGTTGCTTCTCTCCTTGATCAGTTTCCACCTGTTGCTTCTTGTCCTGCCCTCAAGGGCTTTGGAGAATAGGTTGAGAATAGGTCTCCCCCTCCCACTTCTTTGTGTCAACCCCTCAAGTACTGCAATACTATCATGTCACCTCTTCACTTTATTTTCTATTAAACTAGAGATACCCAATTCTTGCAACTGTTGTTCATACATTTTAGCTTCCCAGCTCCCTAATCACCTTCGTTGCTCTTTTCTGCACACTTTCTAGAATCTCAACATCTCTTTTTATGTTACGGTGACCGAAACTGGATGCAGCATTCCAAGTGTGGTCTTACTAAGGCTTTGTAAAGCAATATCTATACCTCACGTGACCTTGCTTCTATCCCTTCTATCCCTACTGTTGCTTTAGAAGGATCTAAATCTTTAGCCAGGTTGGCTATTCATAGAACTGGATCCATGGGAGTGGATCTCCACATGGGGGGCTTTAGATGCTAGCCCTTCTCATGTAACTTGAATAATTGGGGGGAACAAACTTCTTCACCGACACTGTGAAAACAGAAAACTCTTGCAGAGCTCCTATCAATACCCCTGAGAAGTTTACAAGTTTATTCAATTTATATACCGCCCCTCTCCCGAAGGACTCGGGGCGGTGAACAGCCCAGTAAAAACATCGAAATACAAAATTTAAAACATTAACTAAAAGAAAATATTATTAAAGGCTAAAAATTAAAAAACCTAAAAACCCCAAAATGTTAAAACCCCAATAAAAACCCTAGAAGTTAAAAGAAGTGCTCAGCTTTATATTGTGGAAGAGAACATGTCTGCTCTTTATCTTTCCTGAAGCTGGGATGGCAATGCAAGGTCATCTGGGACTTGTCAACAGTGCCAAAAGGAATTGTGTAACAGATTGCACCACAGATGTGATTGTGGGTTGCTTTTTAAAAAATATTGTTTTAATAGATGCTGTGCCTAAGGCCAAAGAATGCAAAGGGGTGACAATATTTAGTGTCAGAATTACTTCTGGAAGCATAGGTTCTGTTCACAATTGGGGGTGGTGGTGGGAAAAGTAAAATGTGAAGCATGGATTTCTGTGATTTTCTTTTCTTTTAAAGCAATAAAACATGAAGTGACTTGAATTGCCCAAACTCTTTAAATAATTGTGATTTAAACTCTCCTGAAGTACTGGTGGTGGTAATGTAATCAGAAACTTTGGACATGGCCATTCTGAGGCTGACACTGATATAATGCAAATGACAACAACAATAATAAAAAAGACTTAACACAATATAATAGTAAAGATAATACAATGTAATGATAGGTTATAATTGTTTATTGTGAAATGAATGATAATATAAACCAGGTTTTGTAAAAGTTGAGACTTGCTTGAAAAGGATGATGTGAATTTGTAATCATAGTCTAATAATGATTTGATAATAATATGATAACAAGAGGACAGTAATACATTATGAAATGTAATATAAAATTAAGAGAGAATGACTGTTGATATTGTGCACAAAAGATATGTACCAACCGACACACTGTATAACGGAAAGAAGATTTTATTTTGTGTTTTGTGTTTTTGTATTTGTTCATGTTTGTGGTTAAATATATATATATATATATATATTACAAAAAATAAAAAATAAATAAAAAAGACTTATTGACTAGCAAAACTATCATATCAGATTCTCCCAGCTGAAAATTGCTCTTATCACCTATCTTGTGCATGTTCTCAGGGGTGGGACAGGGGCTGGGATGGGGTAGTGCATTTTTCCAGACCTTCCTTGATCCCTTACTGGCCTTCAGTACTAGCAATCATGCTTCCTTGTGGGCCAGTTAAGCAGGGGTGGGATTCCACTGGTATAACAACCGTTGTGGTGATCACGCACTTTGCGCACGCACTTTGCGTTTAAAAAAACTCTAATACTTACCTTCTACTGGAGTCCCTGTGAATAAAACAGCTGAGGCGTGGCAAACCACTCTGCCGCGCAAATCAGCTGTGCTCTAAACAAAGGAAATAAAGCACAAGAAAGAATAGGGGCGGGCGGGCAGGCGGGCAAGCCCACATGCTTGCTGCAGTGAACCAATTCGCTGCCAGCTGATTTTCGGAGTAATGTGTTCACCCGAACCAGTCTGAACTGGTAGAATCCCATCCTGCAACTAAGGGCATTGGAAATGGAAGACATTTTATTTTATTTGTATTCATTTGTCAAACAATTATAAGATAACAGGTATAAGTATAAACATTGTTATGGATACATGTAAGAAAAATAAAAAAAAGAAACAATGGGACAGGGACGGTAGGCACCTTAGTGCGCTTATGCACGCCCCCTACAGACCTCTCAGGAAAGGGGTGAGGTCAATAGTAGACAGTCTAAGGTTAAAGTTTTTGGG
>JANHFN010014120.1:0-13989 GCA_032468175.1 Toxicocalamus goodenoughensis
CCTCTCTCTCTAGCGGATGGGACGGGAGGGGGCGAGGCCTCAGGTAACCGCACGGCAGAGCCTCGGGACCCGAACTGAACACCTCTGGCTTGAAAGACCCACGCGGGGATTTCCCGCCCCCGCCCCATTCCCCTCGCCCCACTCTGAGGAGTTCCTCGCCGATCGCTATCGGGGAAGGAGGGAAGGCTGGGCGGCTGGGGAAGGGGATTCCAGCGGCGAGGGAGGCGGACGAGAAAAGCCGATTCTAACGAAACGTCGTTCGCCCCGACGTTTAAATCACCCGGGCTGGCAACGTGGGGAGTGCTGGTTTCCCTTCGGAGGAAGAGGGGTCCGGGGGAAGCCGGTGCGCCCCAAGGGGCCCTGTCCGCTCATCCGGGTGTTTTGCTTCATTCTCTCAGCGGCCGATTTTTGACCGCAAGGCGGTTGTCCCGGGACACTTTCAGCACATCGAGCGACCCTCCAAGGGTTGTGTATTAATGCACCCGGCCGATCCTGGGGAAGCCGCTCAGCGCGGTTCAAAGGGGATTAGGGACTGGAGGCTAAAACCTGGGAACAAGGGTGGCAGGAACTGGGTCTGCCTGGTTCCATGAGGAGAAGGACTGCGGGTGCCCGGATGGTAGTTCCCCAGTACCTGAGGGCTGCCCTCAAGAAGACAGGGGAGCGGTTAAGGCAGGATGGAAACTCACCAAACTCACCTAGAACTAAGGAGGGATTTCCTGACAGTAAAGACCATTAACCAGTGGAACGCCTTGCCACTTGTGGGGGCTCCATCATTGGAGGCTCTGAAGAAGAGGCTGGGAAAGAGCCGTTTGTCCGGAATGCTGTAGGGTTCCCTGCTTGAGCAGGGGGTGGACTCTGTCATTCTGTTAAATGCAGGCATGGAGCCTCGCTCCAAGGCGCTGGTGGCCTCTCGCCCAGCTTTTCCTGCGTTTCCCTTCGAGACTTGAGCGAGCTCACGAGCGCTGCGCCGCCCTGCCTTGTCTCGGAGCAGGTGGGTTCTCGCAAATGGGAAACGGGGAGGGGGGGGAGGGGGGAAGCCCAACAGGAAGGGGGCTGTTAGCCACCCCTGTCAAGGCAGATGCCTCGTTTTCACGGCTTGCGGTGGGGCTACGTCCAGGGGTCGCTGCAGCGCTGGGGCTGGACGTGGTTCTGACGAGCTTCTGCGGTTGGCTGCTGGCTGGCAGACCTGCGGCATCCCCTCTGCTCCAGGACCTCCTTGGATAGGCATAGGTTCCCTCAATTGGGAGCACCCCGCCCAGAAGCAGCAGCTGGGGATTCTGGGAGCTGTAGTCCTAGGAACCTGGAAGGCTGGAAAGCAGGACTGCCTGTGCCAATTTCCTGAGTACGAGGCTAATGTTGTCCTCGGTTCTGACAAAAGGAAGCAAGAGACCAGTTGATGGCTCAGGGGACCAGTTCCTGCTCCTCGGAGCTTGTGGCCCCCCATCTGGGCAGCTCAGTTAGAGAGGCTGGGAGAGGAGCAAGCTGGGGAGGCAATGTCCCTCCACCAAGGAAGAGCCCATTGAGGGGGGGGGAACTCAGCAGAAGCGACTTCACCCCTCAACCAGAAGCGAAGGTCCTGAACCCTGAAGGCAGCTGCCTCAGCCCAGCTCCACCCCTTAGCTACTCCCTGCCAGGAGTAGCTCACTGCTGTGTGTAGATGCTCACTGTGATCAGAGAAGGAGGCAGGCAGGCTTCTCGTTCCTCTTTCAACACTCTGGGTGCCACATTGGGCGCTGGATGAGAAGGAAGTGCAGAACATTGATGGTCAATAAGCTCAGTGCAGGATCCCTTCAGGCAATGGATTCTCCCTTTGGTGACACGAATGAGCCAGCCGTGTGAGGCTGCAGCTGCCGAAGCAGCTTGTGCGATCTTGGGCTGCAGCAACAGAGGCCAAATTGGGAGATCACGGGAAGGGACACGTGATCCACGCTGCCCTGGCCAGACTAGCCCTGGAATACCTTGGCCGGGTCTGGTGCCCACAATAAGGGAAGGACTGAGGGACTGGAACTGGGGCAGAGAAAAGCAGCTAGGATCACAGCTAAACCCCGCGAGGAAGACCCGGGCGGCATCTTTATCCTCCAGAGGAGGAAGCCCTCCCTGCGGTCCTCCCAGCCTTGAAGGACTGTCCCTGGGAAGGCAGTGGGGCAGCTGTTTAATTGTGTTTTTATTCCTTAAATATTTATGCCGCCCACCTCCCTAGAAGGCGACTCGGGAGTTTTTCTCCACAGGGGCTCTGAGGGCGGGGCAAGATGCAGCGGGCGGATCCACTTCTGAACTGGAAATAAGGAGGAAATCCTGGGGCTCCATCCCTGGGTTTCCCCCGAAAAGATGGGATGGAGATCTCGTTTCCTGGTTGGTTTTCTGATTTAAATACAGCTCCCTCCAGAAAGGTTGCTTACAAGAAATCACAGGAGGGGAAGAAAGAATGGATTCCCCCCACCCCACCCCATTCATGAATTACTGAGGAAGAGGAAGGGAAGGAGAGACCTGAAAAAGGACCAGCCTAACATTAGGAGCCCTCTTGGCATGTGTGCCCATGTCTGAGGGAAGGGAGAGAACAGTTCGGCTGTGCTAACATACAGCAATGGCCACCCCCAACGCCCTCCCCCCCCCCCCGAGAATTGTTGGGCTCCATCCCTGGAGACCTTCAAGCAAAGGCCACTTCTGGGGGGGGGGCGCTCTGGGGAGTTGGGCTAGGAGGGCCCTGGGTTCCTTCCAGCCCCCGGATTCTTCTATTCGCCCCCTGCCCTTAGCAACTTCTTCAGGCTCCTCTGCCCACCTGCCCCTCCCCTTCCCTGGGAATCCTTCCTCCTCCTCCTCCTCTGAATGAATGAATGAATGAATGAATGAATGAAATCTGAGGCTGCTCCCACCTGGCTTTGCCCCATCTGGGCTAGGAGACCATTTCGGCAATTGGGAGAGGGCCCCCCCTGCCCCTCCTCCCCAGCAGGCCCGTCCAAGAGCTGGGGGGGCAGGGAACAGCCCACAGCTGGTTAGGAGGCCCCGCCTTCCTCCCAGGGCCTGGCGCAGGAACCGGGCTTTCTTGTCCAGCCAGTTTGCCTTGTGGGAAAAGCCCAGGGCCGCTCTGCGTGCAACAGCGCTCCCCTGTTCCTGCCTCCTGAGGGTCTGGGCTGGTTGGGCACGAGGGATCTTGCAGTCCAAGCTCAGCCTTTGGCTGAAGGGCTCCTGGGATCGAGTCCTTCCAGTGCAGGGCCCCCCTCTTCTCCTCTGGTCCAGTGGGGGTCAGGAGGGAGCCCTTCAACCAGCTTTAGGTTGATGGCCAGGTGCCCCCTGGCTCGGGATCCATTGAGCCTGCAAAGGGTGCTGTGGAACTTGAGAGCTGCTCAGCAGGGCCGGCTGGCTCCTCCCCCTTCCCACAAAGGGCCACCGGATAGCCCCTGTCAGCCAGCAGAGCAGCTGTGGCAGCCTCCACTTGCCCTTCTCTTCCTGGGCAGGGGGGAGCAAGGAACCTGCATGGGCATCCTGGGCTTGAGCTGCTGCTGCTGCTGAGATGCCCCCCAGCCCGGTTGTCCTGGCCTCATTTCCTCAAGAGCTTTTCTTTTCCTCCCTTAACCCCCAAGTGCTTTTTCAAGAGCTTTTTCTTGAGCCATTTTTCTACCCTTCCTCTCTGCTATAATTCTGTCTTCATGGCAACCCCATTAGGTTGGGAAACAATGGCGTGCCCAGGGTGGCTTCATAGACATATGGGATTTGAACCTAGATCCAAGCTGAGCACTAATTCTGCACAGGCCAGAATTTATATATTTATGTGTTTGTTTGCCACTCAATCAATCATCCTTCAGCAAAGTACAACTCTCCAAATCTGTAATCTTGGGCTAAAAACAAACAGCCACATTTAAAACCAAAGCCACACTTAATGATGAGCCATACAAAAACGGGGAATAATATTTGAATCCAATGAAGTGAATTGCTCAATCTAGCCCAGGGACCAGAGGGCATAGAGCCAGATCTTCAGCAGGGAGGGGGGTCTATATATGGAAAAAGGTATCTGGGGTGGGAGTGGGGACTAAGATGTTGAGAATAGCTAATGAAGCCCTAGAACATCCTGTGCTGTTTCCAGGCCTTGAGCCCCAAAGGGTGTCAACCAGAACCTGGAACCCGGTTGGCAGCCAGGGAAGCTCTTGAAGGAGAGGTGCTGTGTGGGTTGTGTGGGTGGTTTGAGATGAACCCAAAACCTTCTGGACAGGTTGTGGCTTCCAAATGATCCTCAAGGGCAGGCCCATGTAGAGCGCAGGGCAGTAGTCTGCTTGGAAGGCCATTGAGGAGTGTGCGAGAGTGGAAGAAAGGCCAAGGAAGGTCACCATCTGTGGACAAGATGGGGCTCCAAGAAGATCCCTTGAGCCACAGCTCGGAGCTTTGAGTCTTAAGTCGGCTCCAAATGACAAGCCTGTTTGAGGGTGTTGAAGCCCCTTCAAAGTGCAAGGGTGGAACAAGCCAGTCTTGGAAGCCAGAGCCACTCCCTCTCTCTGCCTTCCTTAGAGAAGCCCCACCAGCCCTCTACCCTTGCATGGGAGGCCTGCAAAACTAAAAGAAAGCCTTCAGGTTTAAAGGGATTAAAAGGGTCCTTTCTCCACAGGTGTTAAGACACCTGGGCTAGAAACCGGGAAACAGGAAGTCCCAGTCCCCTCAGAGGCATCAAGGCATTAGGTGATCCAGGCCAGCCACTTAGCTGGGCCCTAGAAAGGAGGAACTGGCAAATCCTTGGGGGGGAAAATGCTGTCCAGAAAACGGCAGGCAGGGGGTGTTGCCAGATGTCAAAGAATAACTTGAAAGCACAACTTTAAGTCCCCCGTCCTGTCCTGTCCCCCTGTCCAAAGGGCAGAATCCAAGCTCCAAAGGGGCTGTCAGCCCTTGATGCTTAACTGGGATCCCACAAGCGCTGGCCAATCGCAGGCACGTGTAGTTCACCAGCGCCATCTAGAGGCCAGATGTGTTGTCCTGCAGAGCCGCCAAAGAAGGTCCTTTGTCCAGTGGGCCTTTGCTCTCCTGGCTTCAGTTGAAGCGGCAAAGCCCTTGAAGATGCTGGATGCAAGAGGGGCCGGAGGTCAGCACCTTGCCTGAATCCCAATTCCCATGAACATATGAAGCTTCCTTCTAGCATTGAGGGTGCTCCCCAAGCCGGGGGGTTGGGATGAAGGAGTCATATATGATATTTTTGGTTTTATGTGCATATTTTTATTTTTATTTCTATTGGGGTTTTTTTTGTTTCTATTCTGTATATCCTTCCAATATTTTATTCATTCTATTTTGACATCTTTATTTTAGTGTGTATTTGTTTTACTCCCTTTTTACGACCCTGTAATCCCTTGATTTGGGTAGAGTCGGAGCAACTGAATGGAGCTGAGCATTTACAGGCCGGAAGCCCTTCCTGATGCCGATATGCAGTTCACAGATTTTTTTTCCCCTTTGCGCTCTAGGAGAGAAACTTCTGCTGCTATCTAGGATTGAATCCTCAACCTTCCAAGGGGGAAACAAATGTTTTCACACTACGCCACCACACTACTCTGTGTATTAGTTTTACTATTGTAATTATAATGTTGAACAAAATTAACTGACAACAAATATAATAAGATCAACATCGTAGCTGCTTTTATTTTATTTTTTTCCAAATAATTTTTATTGTTTTCCACCAGTACATTGCATTTTCAACAGCATTCGCATCAACACTTGATATTAATCCATATTTCCATCATCTATTCGTACATACCCCTAGTAGTTTTTGTCTTTATTTATAATTCTTATTTATTCTCTATCTTTGTCTATTTTATCTTGCATTACTTTCTTGAGGTTTCTTCTATTGCGGCTGCTTTTAAAAGGTCCTGTGGAGCCCTACAGAGAGCAGGATTTTCCCCCTCACATCACTCCAGCTAAGCCTTATGGCAGCGGCTGGCAAAGAAGGCCACTCACACAGCACAATTATTAACAAGAACAAGGGTGATCTGATCTGTTCAGAAGGCAAAATAAAATGTCAGTTGCAATTCAACCTTCTGCATGATCTGGTGTTCTCTTTGGCAGGGTTGTCTCTGAAGAGATAAAGCTGACAGCTATTTTGTTCCCTCCTTGCTTGGAAGGGAGAGCTCTGAAAGAGGGAAGATTCAGCAGCCTTTTCCAGCAGCCCCAGACCAGTCGTGGAGGTGGCTCACCTGCCCCAAAGGGATCCCCTCTCGGCCTTGAAGGGTAGGGAAGGTACAAAACAGGACAGGACAGAGTTGGAAGGGACCTTGTAGGTCATCTAGCCCAACCCCCTGCCCAAGCAGGAGACCCAGAGGTCCTAGTGCAAGAGGAAGGAGAGCAGCTGTGGCCAGGCGGCCCCTCCCCCCCAAAGGAGCATACCTCCTGCCAGAGGGTGGGGACTGCCTCCCTAGGATCCTTGCGGGGATTCTGTGCATCAGGGGATAGAAGGGGACAGCTTGTTTGAGGGGCAACTGAAACCTGAAAGGCTCTGGGCCTGGGATGCACAGCTTTCCCACGATGCATGGTGGAAAAGCTGTGCATCCCAGGCCCTTTCATGCGCCTTTCCAGAGCTTTCAGGCCGGGTGCAGAGGCAAGCATGGCAGCTCCAGGACAAAAGGAAGGACCGTCCAATGAAAGCCCTGGTCTTTGCAGGCAACACGAATTGTGCCCTGGCATCCTGTCCCACATCAAGGCTCTGCCCACCACGGGAGCCTCCTAAGTCTCCCACCAAGAGGACTTTCCCTTGGAGACCCCTAAAGCCACTCATGGAGCAGATTGCTGGGCCTGCCCCCACCCATCTCTTTTCCCACCTGGCCTCAGAGGTTGGTGGGTTCCTCCTGCGGATAAGCCCTCCGGGCACTGGTGAAAGGATGGTCGGGACCCCTGAACCCCATGGGTTGGAAAGACGCCCTTTCCCTCCTCTGAGCGTAGGGCTGTCATTGCAACACAAGAAAGGTCTTGCTGGCCAAGCCAAGCATTGAAGTCGGGGGCTTGGAAAGAGCGGGGGGGCATGCCTTGTAGTAACCTGCAGGTGGGCAAAATCAGGGCAATTAGCAAGGGGGGGGGAAGCTGAATTTTGGGCCCTCTGCTGTTTTCAAGTGGCCTCCAAAGGCAGCTGATGGAGAGATTTTGTGGGGCTCTCCAGACATGGCCACTTTTAAGACTTGTGGACATCAACTCTTGCTGGCTGGGGAATTCTGGGATTTGAAGTCCACAAGCCTTAAAGTGGCCAAGTCTAGACAGCCCTGCCTTAGAGGCAAGCCTGGAGTCGGCAGAGCAAAGGCACTCCTCCTCACTACCTTGGGTTTCTTTCACCCCAGTTCGGCCAGCCCTAGATCGGTCTCTCCTGCACTCAGCGCTGATCAGGACCATTGCAGGAGATGCTGCACTGGGTCCCTTTCGATGAGCTGAGTTCCCAGAAGACCCGACGGGGTCATTCCACCCGTGTCTGCTGGGTGTCGCTCTTGCTCCAGCCGTGGAACCAAACCGCTTCCCAGCTCTCAGGGCTTGGCAAAGAGAGCGGTCCTTGGACCGGAGAGAGGAATGGCGGGTCAAACGCTTCCACGGGGAACGACGTGCCGCTGCCTCGTTTCAGAGGCACCGAGGAGCCAGTGGCGGAGGAGGACGCGCACACGCAACCCTCTTCTTGGGTTCTGTAAATCCAGGCTGAGACGACCGCCCCCCGCCCCCCCCCCCGCCCCTCGCCCCTGGCTGGCCTGAAGGTTGCGGGGAGAAAACAGCCTCGCTGCTGCTTCGCTTTAGCGTGTGTTTGTATGTGTGTGTACACGTGTGTGGATGTGTGAAGTCGCTTCCCAGTGCGCTCAACACACCTTCCTCAGAGCAAAGCGCTCTTCAGACGTCCTTCGCTGCCTGGTCTTTGCCTCTGCTTCCGAAGCAGTATTTGACACCCCACACCCCCGTTAAAATGCCCAGGTAAGCGTGGGTCCCTTCCACCCCACCCCCACCCCCACCCCCGGGCTGCGGGAACAATCCCGGCTCTTCCCTTCGTCCACGGCGCGCCTCTCCGGAGGTCCTCGGCTTCCCTGCCCCGCGTTGGCTCAGGCGGCTGGTCAGAGGGGCCCTTGTGTTTGGGGGTCCTTCCTCCTCTTTCCAACCGCAGCGGTCCCTCGGCCGGGCCAGCCTTACAGTGCATCTCTGGGCCACGGCTGTCCCCGCGCCCCTCGGAGGCAGCGCCTGGGATAGCGCTTCCCTCCTGGCCGGGACGGGAGACGGAGCGAGGCAGCGGGAATGAGGCCTTGGGACCGCCGGGGAGGCTGGCTCCTCAGTTTGGCCCACAGACCGCCCCGGCCAGGCTCTTTTCTTCTTGGCCCAAATCTTTCTCCAAACGGACCGTCTCTGTCCGGCTGCCTCCACCCACCCAGGGCTCGGCAGGGGCTGAGAAAGAGGGAGGGGCCGGGCGAGACCCCCAGCGCTTCTTCAGCAGCCGGGCGTTCTTGGGAGTTGCCCAGGCTCGAGAAAAGGGTTTGCTGGCCCCTGCAGCGAGCTGGGATGGCGGCCGAAGGGCGGAGGAGCTTAGTGAGGCGTGGCCTGTGTGCGCACTCGGGCCTACAATTCAGGTGGCATAAACGGGATGAAATTTTTACTGCGCTCGCAGAGCAGCGTAATGGAGAGGATAATATGGTAAGTGCCTCATTCACTCCGCGGAAAACCGCTTTCCTGGAAAAGCGAGAAACGGGGGAAGCCCCAAGCAGTCGGAGCGGCTTTCAGCGGTGCGCGGGCGGGAGCGAAGGTGGCTCGAGAGGGGCTCGCCGGCCTTCAGCCTTGGCACAATGCCAGAGTCTCTCCGTCCAAAGAGACTGGAGTTTCCCGCTGGGCGGAGGGGGCCTCGTCCTGCCAGCAAGAGGGGGGAGGGGCTGACAGGAGTGGAAAGCTGGCCGCATCTGGACCAGCTTCCCAGGGCTGTCCCAGGGAACCTGCCTTGGCTGCCGAGGAATACCGGAGCCCACTTGGGGAGAGTCATCCCTCCCACCCCAAAAGCTGCCTCCACTTGTGCCTGCTGAGGTGGAGCTCGGGTGGCTTTCTCAGAAGCTCCTCCAGCCCCGTGGACGAGGGTCCTTGCAGCTATCCAGTCTCCCCTCCCCCTTTCAGAATCCCTTTGCGATGGGGAGGAGGTGGGAGCTGGAAGGAAAAGGCTGCCTCTCGTTGGGGTGGCTGATGAATGGGGAGCCTTCTGGGGAAGCCAGTCCAGGGTGGCAGACGGTGAGGAAGCAGTAGGGGTTGCAGTTGAAGCCCCTGTGGCTCCCCAGCTTCATCTCCCAGCTGCTCCGGCAAGCATCTAGACTGGAACCAGCCTGGAGAAGAAGACATGCCCGCATGAACCAGTAAGGGAGGGTATTTGAAGTTCAGGGTTGAACTGAAGTGTCCTGGGTGCACTCTGAGCTGGGCAGTTTTCTGGCAGACATTTCTTGCTCAGCACTGATGAGGTTACCTAGTTGGGTAGTGAAACTTCTGCAAGAAAGCACCCTTCACTGACACACCTCTGTGTGTGTGTGTGTGTGTGTGTGTGTGTGTGTGTGTGTGTGTGTGTGTGTGTGTGTGTGTTGGGGTATGGGATTTGCCCTGTCCTCATCCTTTGATGCAAGAGGGCAGGCAAAGGGTGGGATGTGGGGAGCTGAAACGGAGGGAGGCCGACACCTGCCCCACCTTTTCCCAAGGGGTGAGGCCTGTGTTGCTTGTCTTTGGCAGGGCGCCTCCTAGCCCCCCCCCCCAGGGCACAGGGAGGGCACAGCCTCTGAGCGGGGCAGCCACCCTCCCAGCCAAGCTTCTCCCTGTCCTGCTGTTTCCCATCAACTGCAGCACTTCTCCCTTCTCCTCCTCTGGGCCGACCTTTGTTTTCATTGAATCAGATAAATTTCCCTTTTTTTCCCAGCGAACATCTAGCACATGGAGCAGCATCAGAGCCCAGCTACAAAAACACCAGAGCTCCGCTTCCATCTCAAATGCCATCCCTGGAGCAACTGCGGGGGCTTGGAGGCAAACCGGGTCTGGGGAGGGCTTTTCCCAGGAACAAGGGAGGGATGGGGGGGGGGGTTCTTGGGAGGCTGCTTTTCCCGTCCTCTCAGCCATTTGTCCCCAATGGGGCAACCAGCCAAGGTCTCAGCTTCTACATTTTATTTGTGCACCAATAAAAACAATTAACTTCACGGCTCTTAAAGGCTTTGGCAGACAAATGAGAATGAAAAGGCTAAGGAGAGAGTCTGTTTTATGGAAGCCATTTCAGTCCTGGGGCATTAGCTGCTTTCTTGCCGAGGCTTCTCTGTCCGGCTCCAGCTGTGCAGGCCTCCCTCCGTCCTTAACTCAAGAGCAGCAGCATCCTCAGGTCTCCAGTGGTCTACCGGCCACTCGCTCCGAGTGTGGAAACTGCTGCCTCCTGGCTTCCTTTGGGCCTGGCTGCTGCTTTTCTAATTATTTGTCACCGCAAAAGTCCCTGCCGTGCAGATCCCCTTGTAGAGCCAGGCATGCTTTTCAAGAATGCAAATGGGGAAACGGGGAATGGGCCCCTGAGGGACAAACTTCTTGGGCTCCAAGCCGACAAGACTGCCAGTTTCTATTCTTCTGGCTTCTGGCTGAGGTGAACCCAGCCGGCTGGAGAGATGCAGCCGATGTTGGTGCCCCTCACTCCCTAGTTGGTAAGGCCCAACTGTTGTGTCCCTCACACTCTGGAACCCCTCCCTGTTGTGTCCCTCACACTCTGTAGGATGCGACCCCAGAGCCCAGGACCCACGAGCTCAGATCATCCCTTGCACAGTGGGAGGGGCCCTTTGAAGGAAGGAAGGGGGGGGGGCTTTCAGCCAGGAAAGGAAGCCCTGGGCCAGTCGGAAGAAGCAGCCCTTGGGCCACTCATCTCCAGCCGAGGCCAGGTGGCTGATAAGGAGAGCCCCACATTTTGGGAGGACACTAAATTGCCACCCCTGAATGTAAAGTTCACGTGATGGGCGCCACGTGATCCTCACCCCTGTCCAGGAGGGGCACACAGGGCCTTCTTGTACAGCCCCTCCAGCCCCCCCCCCGTGGCTGCCCAATGCCAACGAAGGAGCAGGGATAGGTGAAAACCCACAGTTGTGATCCAACAGCTGCTATTCTGCTTTGCCATCTGTCACCCAAGGTGGGGTCTGCCAGCCTTTGAGCTGGAGCACTTTTCATGCCCCCACCCACCTTGGATGCCGGTTTTCTCCCGACCTCCAGATCAGGGGTCCCAACTGGGCCTTTGGGACAACCTGGATGGCTGAGAGGTGTCCAGAGAAGGTAGGGCAGGCCCTGCTTCTCACTGAGGGCAGAGGAGGCTGCGCACAGGGGCCCTCCTGTTTCAGCCACACCCTGAACTGAGCGGGCAGCCAGGTTTTCATCTGGGGAAGAAGAGCGGGGCTGTCATCGGCCTCTTCTACTTTAATGGCAGGGCCCCAGGAAGTGCCTTCCTCAGACCTGCGGGGGTCTTCGGAGCCCATTCGCCTCGGTGCAAGACCTTCACCGCAGCAGCGTCTCAGGGCTGCTTCCGGGCATTCGGGCTGAAACGGGGCCATTCGTCCCAACCGGGGCTGCTCAGCCTCTCTCGGAGAAAAGCAGACAGGATCCTCTCCCGCAGGCCGCTGGACACGCGCGGCGCTTGACGCTTCGCAGATACAATTGCTCAGGTTCACACTCAGCTCGACGTGGCTCGGACAAGATCCAGTGAGGTGGCCGGCAACGTCTGGCAAAGCGACCCGGCCGTTGTTGCAGCTGGTGGCGAGAGGAAGCAAGGGGCTTTTCCACAACGGCTGGCCCAGCCCCCGCCCGGTTCCTTCAGGCAGCTGAGACGGGGGGGGCCGTCCGGGAGGGGGCGGCCTTGAAAGGGGCCCGGGGCTTCTTCGAGCTTCAGCTGGAGAGCATCCTGGACGGGGTGGATCCTGGGGCTTTATGGCTTATTGGTCGCCACGATGTAAAAAAGATGTCGAGGAGAGCAAGGAAGAGGATTGGGGGGGGCTAAAACACAGGAAGCCCGGTTGCAGGACCTGGGCTTGGCTGGTCTGGTGAAGAGGAGGACTGGACGACAGCAGCCTGCCAGGATTTGAGGGGCTGCCCCCAAAAAGCACAACTTATTTTCCAAAGCCCCTTCTGAAGGCAGAGCAGGAAGCAGCCTGGAACTTCCTACCAGGGAGGACAATTAAGCGATGGAACTGCTGACCACCAGAGGTTGTGGGGGCTCCCCATGCAGGAGGTTTTTAAGAAGAGACTGGACAAATCACTCGTCTGGACTGGTGCTTGAGCAGGGGGTTGGACTAGAAGACCTCCCAGGTCCCTCCCCACTCTCCTAGTCTAGTCTGTCGTTTCAGGGCTTGCCATTGGTCAGAAGCTGCCTGGCACTCTGGTGGTGGACCTTCCTCAAGATTTGGATGGTGGGGATGTGACCTTACTCCCCCTTGCACAGTTCTTTGTGGTCTTTAGTTGGGCATGGTGTGTCCCGGATCATTTTCAAGGGCGGGGCACACTTCCGGATGGCTCCACTCCTTTTGGAGCTAATGGTTGGAGCTGGTAGAGGAGCAAAGCAGCCAAATTCCCTGGTTGCTCTGGAGTGTTGGGGATGCCCCATTTCACACCTCCGTGCCCAGCAGGAGGTGCCACAGAGGCTCCTGTTCCACACTCTGCAGGCTCTGGGAGGCTAGAAGAGCAGAGGTGTGACTTGAACCCCTTTCTGGACTCCCCGGAAGCATCTCCATGGCTCGGTAGCCCTACTAGGAGGAGAGAGGGAGGCTGTGGCCTCGGGGGTCGTTGCCCATGTCTGGGGACTACTTGGGCCTCTTTGTGGATGGGGGAGCCACGGTGGGTCTTGCCCACATTGTGTACGGCAGCATGATCTCCTGGAAGGCCACTGGGGACGGGGCCAGCATCGGGCCCAGATGCTTGCCTGCCACCTCAACCCTCCAGGCCCCTTTTTGTCTGCCACTAATTTTCCGTGCTTCACCTGCAGAGCCCTGCAGGGGTTGCCCCCATTTCCCCTTGGGGAACCTCCCCCCAAGAGAGCTTGCCCTTCGCTGCAGCACCTGGGGAGGGAGGGGAGGCAGAAGGGTCTCCTCCATGATGGCTGCCTGCCTGCCTGCCTGCCCCATGGACCGGGCACTGCCTGAGGTCCAACCTGTCCCCACGACCTTCCTGAGGGTCAAAGGAGCAGTTGTGTCCCCCTGGGCGTTTGGCCTTGAAGGGATGGTCAGTTCACCCTTCTGGCTTTTTAGGGTGCCTCGGTTTTACACTTTGGCCTTAAACAGGCAGTTGTTTCGAATGAGTAAAATGATTTCCCCCAGCAGTTTGAATCTTTTCTAGCTGTTGTAAAGCACACTGGCCAATAAATAAATAATGGCAGCACTCACCCCAAGGGGGCCGGCTTGAGGGGAGGCAAGAGCCCTGGACATCACTGAGGAAAACCCCCCGGAGGTCCTCCTTGCCCCCTTCCCCCCCCAATCCAAGGGCCCTATTGGAGAAGGGCCTTTGCAGCTGCCCACTGCAGGAGGATCCCTGAGGATTGGGGGTGGTGGTCTCAGACTCCCCCCAGACCTCCCCCAGGCTTTTTAGTTAGACGTTTATCCTTCTTCCAGGGTGGCCTCCCTTGGGGTGGGGAGCGGGGTGGACCAAGGCTGGGCTGGCAGATGCTGTGAAGCCTTTGAACTTTTCCCCTGGAGAAGGCCAGGAAACCCTTGGATTTGGCCCATTGGCCATTTCCCTCTGCCCCACTCCATGCCTCCCTGGTGCCTGATGGGCTCTGGAGTGATGCTCCAGAGGCGGGCTGTGCATCCTTGCCCAGAGGGGAAACATGAGCAGCCGAGCCTGAAATTTCCTGGCCAGGCCACTTATCAAGCATTACCTTCCACGCACCACTGCAACCTCTTTTCTGAAGGGTGAGAAACCCTTTTGCTCCCCTTCGGCTGCTTGTTTCCAAAATGCCAGCTCTGATCACGCTCAGCTGCCAGGAAGCAGCCCAGACTCACCATCCAGGAGAAGCCAGGAGGTCTCTGAGGGCGGCGG
>JANHFN010014366.1:0-13963 GCA_032468175.1 Toxicocalamus goodenoughensis
GCACTGAAAAAAGTGACTTATGACCCTTTTTCACACTTACGACTGTTGCAGCATCCCCACAGTCATGAGAGGCCAGGTGAGGAGAGGCGTGCCTCGATGTGAGTGATAGTGAGTTGGCCATGCCCACCAACTAAGCCACGCCCACAGAACCAGTTGTTAAAAAAATTGAATCCCAGCCCTGCCCCTCTTGTGTGAAATGAATTGGGTTGAGGTACATAGGTACAACATTTTAGGAGTCGGGCCTCCTTTTTTGAGCAACCCCTCTGTTGAAATCAAAGTTCCCTTTTCTGGCTTTGTTCCAGAAGATGCCACAGACCAAGTTCTTTTGTTGATTGCTCAGTGTCATCTGCAGGTTTTAATGAACTGGAGCTGAGGTTTTTTGTGCTGTTGTCAATTGATTATGGATTAATTTACTGTGGTTCATTGTTTCATTTAACCGCCGTGGATGTTTTATTGTTAATTTACAATGGATGTTTTAATGTTTAATGTTGTTAACTGCCATAAGTCCCGTAAGTGTCGGAATGAATGAATAAACATATAAATAAAAACTACCCCTTTGGTTTCCTTTGTGAAAAGAAAATATGACATTTAAGGCTCTGGTCCTTTTCAGCCCACGGTCTGTCACTACTTCATTCGCCTTTTGAAGGATAAAGGGCTGCTGCTACGCTGCTACACTCAGGTAAATAAGTCCTTTTCCCTTTACGTCTCTTTCTGGTCTTTGGGGCTGGTGCTTTAAAACAATTAAAGCTTTTGTTATATTATTCCTGCCTCCTAAATAAATAAGGGCCGTTAGCATTTTCTTGCTTTGAAATGGTGCATTGCAGCAAGTGGATTTTGCATGCGTCTTCTTGACTGTGAGCAGTAAGATGATTTATAGCAGAGCTGGAACTATTCAGTGCCAAGCTTTTCTCTAGGTATATATTCAAAACAAAGGGAAACTTTTCTTCTCTGTTAATGTTCCAGCATCCTGTTTATCATTTATTAATATCATGCTCCCATCTTTCAGTAGCTCCTCCTTCATAGAGGCCAACAATAACCATGATGGTGCCGTTGGAACTACAATTACCATTGTGCATACCCTTGCACAGAGTCTTTGAAGCAGGCTGAGCCCCTCTCAGAGACTCCTAGTCAGATTTAGCTCCAGGATTGATTGACGGCCATTTGAGGTTGGATTTATTTCAAACTTCTTGCCTTCTTCCAGAACATCGACACCTTGGAGCGGGTGGCCGGTTTGGATGCCGAACACTTAGTGGAAGCTCATGGCACCTTTTATACCTCCCATTGCATCAGCTCAACTTGCAGGACGTCCTACAGCCTGGAGTGGATGAAAGGTGAGGGTCAGGCATTGGAAGCAGGGAAGACGTTATCAGGCGCCTTCTGGAAGGGATCAAAGGGGTAAAGGAAATATTTTTAAAAATCATTTGGAATAAACTTATTATTGTAAATAATTGAACAGTGTTGAGGGAATTATTTGTTTAGCAGAGTGATGGCGTTGGGGGAAAAACTCTCCTTGTGTCTAGTTGTTCTGGTGTGCATGATAGGAGGATTGAGGCCAATCTCACATCTGGGGGGGGGGAGCAAGATGTTCCAGAGGTCAGGAGCAACGACAGAGAAGGCCCTCCTCCTGGACCCCACCAGCTGGGATACTGGAGGTGAGGCAGTATGCCTCCTCTGCCTGCACAGGTGGTATGGACCAATCCCAGTGGGGTGGGACAATCCCTCAAGGAACCTGGACCGCTGCCACTTATGTCAAATCATGAATTAGCTGCAAACGGAATTGGCTCAGGTGCATTGCTCTTCTTTTTTCTTTCAGAAAAAATATTTGCATCTCTCACCCCCAGGTGTGAAAAATGTCAGAGCGTAGTGAAGCCAGGTGAGCATCTGACCCAGTCATTCCTCAGAGCCACGTCCTGGGATCTTGGTGCTTATCGATCAGGTTTCAGGGAACCCCCAACCCAAAGCTCTGCTTTCTTTTCCATCCTTCAGACATCGTGTTTTTTGGAGAGAATCTGCCTCCGCGTTTCTTCTCTCTCATGCAGTCGGTAAGTGCTTCAGTCGTTTGTCCTTTGGACTCGGGACGCTGGCAGCCCCAGGTTGGAGGTCTCCCAAGACCCAGGATTTCTGAATCCTTATTTAAGGAGTTAAAATTTCCCCAGGAGAAAGGATGTTAATAATGTATGCTAACTGGTCAGACGTGATCCATAACTGGTTAGGAGGAAATCTGGTGAATGAAAATACGGCACAAAAGGAGCTGTGTTTTAAGCATAGAGATAAAGGATGTTTTTTAAAAAAAAGCATTCAGCTTCCATGGAGTTGTATCTTTCTCCCAGAGGAGCAAAACGTTGGGCAAACATTAGCTGGATCTTGCACTCTAAGCAGATTAGCACATTAACCTTCAGTGTTATAGGCACATGCATCCCTCCACATGCAGCTTGTAATCATTTGAAATCCTGTACGGCTCATCCTCGACTTACAACAGTTCGCTTAGTGACCATTTGAAGGTACAACAGCACTGAAAAAAATGATATGACCATTTTTTACACATATGACCGTTGCAGCATCCCGTGGTCACATGATTTACATTCGGATGCTGACAACCAGTTCATATTTATGACTGTTGCACTGTCCTGGGGTGGGTGGGTGTGTCATGTGATCCCTTTTGGCAACCTTCTGACCAACAAAGATTCGCTTAACCGTGTTACTAATTGAACAGCTGCAGTGATTCACTTAACAAATGTGGCTAGAAAAGTTGTAAAACGGGGCAAAACTCACTTAACAAATTTCTCCCTTGGCCACATAAATTTGGAGCTGAATTCTGGTCGTACGTTGAGGACCACCTGTATCTGCACACTGCAGGAACCTAGAGATTTCCTCTCTGTTGAATAAGTCTTACAACCAAGAGCCTTAACACTGCAGTGGTCTGTCATGACCATAACAACATGGGGCAGCAAAGTCTCTCTAGGCCTGAATAAAGGAAAGGTCAAAGGAACATTTCCAGATAGCACCATTTCAGAGACCAGAGTGTTTGAAACCAGGTTAGAAACTGGGACACAGTTCTTCGGGTGCCCACCATCCTTCACACTAACCCTCTGCTTGCAGGATTTCCAGAATGCGGACATGCTTATTGTCATGGGTACCTCCCTTCAGGTCCAGCCTTTCGCCTCTCTGGTCAGCAGGTCAGTGACCCCGGGCTGTGTAAGGGAGGGCTGGCTTTTCTGATCCAAGACGCTGCAGGAACCGTCGCTAAGTGGTTGCTCCTCTCTGTTTCTTCCAGGGTGCCCAAAAACACCCCACGGCTTCTGATCAATAAGGAGAAGACTGGAGAGGTGAGGTTAGGTTTGCAACCTGCTTTCTTTGGTCTGCCACAGAGTGGAAGCTCCTGGGAATAGAGCCAGGGTGTGGGCAGCTACAGCAGCTTTTCAGGCTGTGGACTTCAGCTCCCAGAATTCCTGAGCTGACATGCTTCTTATACTTCTGAGAATCAAGAAGGCATTGGCTTGAGCTGCTTCTGAATGCTATCTTGTTGCTCTGGCCTTTTATAAATATGCTTTTTAGCCCAGGCAACATCTCCTGCCTATCCCCAACCAGGTCATCTTCCCTATTCTCTACCATAAAATTATTTCAATGTTATGACCTGTGGAATTCAACTTGCAGAATTCCTGAGCCAGCTTATATAACGATAGTTCTCTGCTGATCTTCCATCTTAAAATTTTCACCATTTTGGAGTCCTCCAAGAGGATATTTTTACATTTGTTGTCTCATTTCAGAGTGATCCTTTCATGTCCCTGATGGGCTTAGGCTGCGGGATGGATTTTGATTCAGAGAAGGCATACAGGCAAGTTCAGTTTGGAGTGCAGGATTATGGCAGGGTGGATGCCGAGAACTTAAGGGTTAATCCATGGGAGGTGGGGTGCAATAGTCTTGGGCAAGAGACTTCACTTAGGAGTTAAATAAAATAAAGTTTAAGCCAATAATTGATGTGTGTTTCTCTTGATTCTGACATGCTTAGTTCCCCTGGTGTATCTAAGGCAGCTTTGTGGTCCATATGCTGAGTTCCCCTTGTGGCTTTAGGGAGGCTACTCTTGGTCTTGTCTATGGAGATTCTCAATCATCCAAGTCATGGCTGTCCCAAAGGTGCTTTTTTTTCAAGAGGCAATTGGGCTTCCTTGTTTTTCTTTGAAGAGGTTTCACTTCTCATCCAAGAAGCTTTTTCAGCTCTTGGGGGGGAAAGCACCTTCGGGACACTCTTGGTCTTCATAGCCCAGGTGTTTTACGGAGATGGTCCTGCTAGGGAGATCCACCCGACTACAAGGTAGTTGTAAAGATTGCTGGAAGAAAAGAGGCATCTGACGCGGTGGTTAGAGTGCTGTACTGCAGGCCACTTCTGCTGACTATTGTCTGCCTGCAATTTGGAAGTTCAGATCCCACCAGGCTCAAGGTTGACTCAGCCTTCTGTCCTCCCAAGGTGAATAAAATGAGGACCCAGATTGTTGGGGGCAAGAGGCTGACTCTAAACCACTTTGACAGGGCTGTAAAGCACTATAAAGTGGTATATATATTTAAATGCTATTGCTACCTGTCTTGGAATGCTTTGTCAGCTCTGTATAAAAACCAATAAATTGGAGTTCCTTTATTTACCATTCTTTTTTTGGGGGGGGGGGTTCCCACTCCACTTAATTTTTCAGGGACGTCGCATGGCTGGGAGACTGTGATGAGGGCTGCCTGGCTTTGGCAGAGCTGTTGGGATGGAAGGTATCTCTCCCATTTCAAAATCACTGAGAAGAGCCCAGATATAAAAATGAATGGGATTCTCTTTGGCTCCCTCTGGGGCCTTACTGGGAAGGGGGTGGTTTGCCAACTCTGGTTCCTTACGTGGATTTCTCTTTTCTCCCCCTTAGAAAGAGCTGGAGGAACTGGTGAAAAAGGAACACGCTGTCATTGAGGCCCAATCTGGACAGACTGTGGGTGTTGGGGCAGGCGCTGGTCAGCAACCAGCCAAGAAGCAAGAACAGAATCTGTCTTCGGAGAAAGAAAAGCCAGCTGCGAAGAAAGAAAAATGAAGAGATTAGAAAAGTTCGAGGAACGCTATTTTTCTGATTATTAAAAAACCCACCTCGACCTGAACAGGGGATGCTTGGGGGCTTTCTGTCTTCATTTCCTTAAGGCGAGCTGGCGGGGTGTTCTCTGTCTAATTTTGGGCAAGTCCCTGTCACCCCAAACTGCTTTTGGGAGGATAAATGAAAAGAAGATTCTTCTGTGAGTCCCTTTGTGCTGCTGGAGAAAAGGCAGGATGTAATTTAAACAAGTAAACTAAGCAAAGGGACTTAGCCGTCTGGTGTCCAAAATTTTGGGGGAGGTCATAGAGTTCAATGCAAAGGTATAATCCAAAATAGGTCTCATCCCAGGAAGTCGTCTCTGGGGACTTTGGGCCTGATTGAAGCCACTGAAATTATGATTGAATTGAAGTTTTAATTTAGCAGCAGTAGTATTTCTTGGAGATTTCCTTAGAACAGGGATGCCCAACTTGGCAACTTTAAAACTTGTGGACTTCAACTCCCAGAATTCCCCAGCAGCAAGCAATAGGTCTTAAAGTGGCCAAGATTGGACACACTTGCTTTAGAGCCTTGCTCTACTTACTTTAGCATGTTGGGAGGGTGAATTCGATTAATATCCAGTTAACTTCAGAAATTTGTTCTGATTGTCTTAGAGGAAAAACAAGACAAAATGAGACTTGATCTTAACTTCTACCTAGTCTTTCTTTCTTTCTTTCTTTCTTTCTTTCTTTCTTTCTTTCTTTCTTTCTTTCTTTCTTTCTTTCTTTCTTTCTTTCTCTTTTTCTTTCTCTCTCTCTTTCCCCTCTTCCTTCTTTCCTTTTTTCCCCTTCTTTCTTTCTTTCCTTGAGCTAACCAAGGAAGGCACTTTTGAAGAAGCATAGTTTGAAGTGTTAAACCGTTGATTTATGCAAGGTAGCAGTTTTGAACTACCTATGATGCTTTTGTTTCCATCATTTACATAAAGGTGTCATCAGTGACAATTAAATATAATCAGCTTGATACCACAAGATGATATGTTGTTGTTTTTTTCTGTGTTCCTGTGTTTATTTTAAGAAGACTGGGTGTAATTGGGGTAGCTAACATTTAGCTGTTCTTGTAGTAGTCCAGATTTGCAAAACAGGTGATAATTCAGGGGGTTGGATGTTGGTGCCCTCTCGTGGACACAAAGCGAAACTTGCTTTTACAAAGTTTAATATGGATGCAATCCTTACTCATTCTCTTGATTTCTGCACTGAGAAGCAGCTATTAATTTTCCCATCAGTTTCCTGGGGATCGTAGGTTACACCTGAATAGCTTTGGGCACTAGCTGATGGCTCCCTGACATCTATTAAAATCATTTTTTTATTGCTACAATTAAAGAAATGTATATATTCTTTAGCTAGAGGTCCTGGAAGAGTATTTTATGATAAAAGCAACTCTTGAATACTCTAGTCTAGCATAAGTTGGGGTTTTGCATATAAAGAGCATAATTTTATGTGCCAGCGTTTACATGTTATGTACTTTTAAAAAAAATGGATTATAGAGGAATTTGCAAACTCATTCGCACAGTCCATAGTTAGGCAACCTTTTTCTTAGTTTAACTGAACTGCTACTAAAAGGTATACAAGTTTCCAAGATCTCTAGGAATAGTCAGGCTAAACATATGAGAAAAAAAGAAAACAAGAAATGGCTGTTTAAAGCACTTTCCCCTTAAACCAATTTCTTGAGCTTTTGTGCTAATAGCCTTGCGCTATTATCTTTCACTAAGTCAGTGTTTCTTTCAGATATGTGGACTTCAGTTCCCAGAATTCCCCAGTCAACAGGCCCACACAAAGTTGCTGAGACCGGCTTAAGACTGCTCTTAAGTTCAGCCTCCTTAACAGCTCCATCGTCCGCCTCAATTTTACCTTGTGTGTCTAGTTTGATCTGTCCAAACTAATCTCCCCTCCTGCCTTCTGGCTTCACACAGCAACAAGGTTTTCTTCCAGAATCCTCTCTCTCTTTTGGTGTATCACAAACCTGTTGATCCACGACTGAAGGTTATGAATGATTCTCCTGGAAGGCTTTGGGGGAAAAAAACACCTTACATTCAAGAAGGGGGAGGCTCCTGACCTGTACTAAGCATGACGGTATCGTATCACTTCGCGTACCGAAGGCCGCTGCTGAGAAGCGTAAGTGGTGTGTTCATTTGTGAGCTTCTCAGAAACCGCTAGTTGGCCACCGTGGGGCAGGTGAAACCTGGATGAAATGAGGTTTCTTTTTCCCCCCTGATCCAGCATATCTATCTACTCTTTAAAACGTGTTTCTAACGAATGCTTCTCCGCCCAACTTTTACTTTATTTCCAGCTGCCTTTCTTTGAAGTGAACGGCAGAGGCCCCAGAACCACGTGAAGGCTGTCGGCGGAGGTGTCAAACCACATCCCTGCCTTTGTCTCCTGAAACTTGTCGGTCCTGCCTTTCTTCGCTCACCTTTTCCTGATCCAAGAGTGGCAGCTGGACTCTTTGAGATTTCGTAGCTGGCGGTTTCACCTTCCTGCATGCCCATCGCAAGGTAAGGTCTCCTAACCCTTGATGGGACCTGGTAAACGAGCTTTGGAGCAGGTTTCATTTCTGAACAGGAACGTTAAGGCAAGCTTTGAGGAGAAAAGATTTAGCCATCCCGATAAGGGAAGCTAAGCAAAATCACTTTAGGTAAAAGACGTATTTCTGGGGAATGAATGCTGGATTTATTGGGGGGTGGGGTGTTCTCTAAGTTTGCCTGCTTGTTTTCTTGCAGTCGTTTCATTATCCAAACTAACGTTATCACTGCTGATGATGTTACCTAGTCTGGTCAATGAAACGTTTGCAAAACAACAACCAAACTCAGAGAGGACCAAGGAGCCCTCCCGTCAACCCCAAGCTACAAAAATATTCTCCTTTCTTGGATTTATTGCCTGCTGCTGAGTGTTTTGGTGGCATCAGCTTGTTTGTTGGAAGCGATCATGGGGTCTAAATAAATATATATATATTTTGATGCAGATATTCAGACGCACCTGGAACTTTGTGTTCAGGTGGGAGGACGGTCAGAAACGGCCTTTGGCACCATGGTCTGGATGCATTCGGTGTTTTGCCAAGCGCTGGGTTTTTTTTTCAAGCAGGATGTTTGCCTTCCTTTCAGAGCTAAGCATCGACTCTGTCCGCCATTTTGCCCACTGATAGAGGCACGTGGACCCCCTTGCAGCCAGGTGCTCTACTAGGGCAGGGATTGAAAAGGAAGAGGCCGTTTGGAAGGGGAAACTTTCTTCTGAAGCACCTTCCCTGGACGCTGCACATTTTTAATTTAGCTGCAGGTGTGTAAATATGACTACTTCTCTGAATGGTGGGAGCTTTCAAGAGTTATGGGGTTAATTCCCTGTGGAAGAAGGCCAGGCGGCATTTATTCTCCATTGTAATGTGTATGGTTAATATTTATTGACAAATACGTTGGTGGTTTCAAATCGAATTAAAGGACTTCGGTGCTCTCTTCATTACCCAAACTGGTAACAGATCCACTGATGTTGCCTTGTTTGGATCATGAAACCTCTGCAATCTCCTTCCTGCATTGAGTAATGAAACATCTACAAGCTCAAAGAGCACCAAAGACCTTTCATTTCAACCCTGAGCTACACATATTCTCCTCTATTGATTGTTAGAATTCTTCGGTCATACCAGATGGATTTGGGGAGAGCTGTCTCCTTTCCCAAGGATAGCAAGTTTTACTGCATCCCATGATAGCAAATTATTTATTTCCTTGTCCCAATAAGTCGCTCCTTCCTCGGGACACTGTTTAGTTTACCTGGGCCACGGACATGTCTTTTGCGGCTGTTATTGTTTCTCCCCCTGTGAAAACCTGGACTTCAATCTGTTTGATGTCTTCTGTTTCTCCAGGAGAACCTTCAGAGACCATCCCTCCAAAGAAAACCAGTCTGGAAAGATTGATCAGGAGAAGAGGGCTTGGGGATTAACCAGAGTCTTGTGGGAATGAACGATGATGGAGACCATGGTTGACGCCAGCAAGGAGCACATGGGAGCGGGGTCTCAGTAAGGAGAGGGTCTGCATGTCAAGGAAGAGGAATGTCTGTTTGCCCAGCTGGTTATGTGGAGAGCTTGTAGTCCAGTGTTCCTCAGCCTCAACAACTTTTTAAGACGTGTGGATTTCAACCCCCAGAATTCCTGCAAGGGGATAAAGGGAAATGCTAGGGATTGAAGTCCATAATACAATGCCAAAGTTGAGAAACCTGGCAGGACATCCAAGGAAATTCTTGTGCCACTTCTAAACCATGTTTGATCTTGTGTAGTGCCTAGCTGATTGGCTAAACAGCTCCTTTGATTCAGGAGTAAATGTTTGGCTGGATTCCCCATAGGAAGTGGGGTTGACAGCTAGGCCGTTCTGGTGACAGCTTCTTTTAAGCCATTGATTTATCCCAGGAAAAAGCCAGATCACCTATTGGGTTGACTTCCTTTGCTGCATTAGATTGATTGATTGATTGATTTGTTTGGGAAATTTATATTGCCGCCTATTCATTCATGGCGACTTACAGGAAATGAAAACAACATAAAAAAAGAGAATAATGATAAAAATTTAAAAATGATAAAATAATGGTGGTTTGTTTACAACCATTTGTCTAAAATGCTATAGGGTTTCCTGCCTGACCAGGGGGTTGGACTAGTAGACCTCCAGGGTCCCTTCCAGCTCTTTGATTCCGTTCTTCTATTTCGTTGAATAAATTACAGTTGGTTGGTTCACACAACCAGCTGAGCCGTAAATTCTGCTTTAGCAATGGCAGGAGCTGGGCTCATTTAATAAAACCAACCCATGCTAGGACTTGGGACCTTGGGCGAATCCCACCCGTGGTCAAAATGTGTTTATTATTTATTTATTGGATTTATATACTGTCCTCCCTACTCTGTGTATTACATTAAAGTTTGCATACAAGACTGGAGGGTTTTTGGCAGCGCAAAATCAGTTGGTCTCTTTTGTTTGTGTCTTCTCTTTTATAGGTCACAGGACACGGCGGGGCGAAAACCCAGCAGTCGCATCCCACTTCTGAACAGGCTCTCGACCACACGGGGCATTTGGGAGCTTCTGGATGTCCAGCCAGAGCAAATCGAGAGGCTGCTCTCCTCACACCAACCAGGGGTGACTAACTAATTATTTTTAAAGAAACTTGCTCAGGATTTCTTTCCTGCAAAACTGATCTGTTCAGTTCTGTTGAGATTGGGCCAATTGCAGAAGAGCCTTTAACCTGGTTCCGCTGGCTGGCCTGGCACCCTGATGATAGGGGCACCCTAGGCCAGCAGACGGGGTATAGAGAAGATAATATCTCCATGTCACCCATCTTTTTGTTTTGTTTTTTTAGTTTCCTGTTTAATCCTCTTAATTTTAAGCACTTATTACCTTTTTATTATATTGTAAGCCTCCCAGAGGGACGCGGTGGCTCAGTGCTAAGACGCGGAGCTTGTCAATCAGAAAGGTCGGTGGTTCGAATCCCTAGCACCACCTAACAGAGTGAGCTCCTATTCCTTGTCCCAGCTTCTGCCAATCTAGCAGTTCGAAAGCATGTAAAAATGCAAGGAGGAAAATAGGGACCCCTTTGGTGGGAAGGGAACAGCATTCCATGCGCCTTCGGCGTTCACTCATGCTGGCCACATGACCACGGAGATGTCTTCGGACAGCGCTGGCTCCTCGGCTTTGTAACGGAGATGAGCACCGCCTCCTAGAGCCGAAAATGACTGGCACGGATGTGCAAGGAGGGGAACTTTTACCTTTAAGCCTCCCAGAGTGGCTGTCACAGGGGGATGGGTTGCATAAAAAATTAATAATTATAAATCCTACCAAAAGGGTGAGAGAAATGGGTATTTAGGAGGTGGTGATGGTTTGGCTTTGGGATGTGATTTTCCAGCAACTCTGCTGTCTCCATTTTTTACCTATTTCAGTCATTCATTGTTGCTAGAAATGGGAACGACGACGCCAAAACACTTTTCCTCCGTTTACCTGAAAGTGACAATAAGATTGTTGACCTTTTTCCTCTTGAAGACCATCCAGGTGAGTTGGTTTCTATCCCTGGGAGATGAACAGGGACACCTGGTAATCTCACGGAACAATGCACCATTAAGCGGTATATTCAAACCAGTGCTAAAAACATCTTCAGACAGTCTTAACGTTAGGAGAGAATTAAAATATGGAGATTCTCAGTCATTCAGGTCAGGGTTGTCCCAAAAATGCTTTTTCAAAAGGCAACTAAGCTTTCTTGTTTTTTCTTGGAAGACATTTCACTTCTCATCCAAGAAGGCTTCAAATGGTGTGGAAGTATGAATGGATTTCCAAAACAATTGCAGACTACAGGAATCATTTGCATGACTCAGGTGATCCTGAGGTCATAGATAAACCTCCAAGTGGCCTTAACAGCTCTCTAAAAGGATGCAAATGACCAGCTACCTGCAAGGAATATAAATCCTTCCCTTCCCTACAATCCACTCAGAGCCAAAGAAGCTTCTTGGATGAGAAGCGAAACGACTTCAAAGAAAAAACAAGTCCAATTGCCTCCTGAAAAAGCACTTTTGGGTTGGAAGAGAATATTTGCAGCTCAGGGTTAAACTGTGGGGTCCTTGGTGCTTTCTGAGGTGGGTAGTTTTCTTGCAGACGTTTCATTACCAAACTAAGTAACATCACCACACTGATGATGTTCCCTAGTTTGGCAATGAAAGGTCTTCCACAAAACTACCCACCTCAGAAAGCACCAAGGACCTCACAGTCTTCACATTTACGATGGAAAGATGTTTGCTTTTCTTTCTCACGTATGCAATGAATGAATGTCTAAGCTTTCAAGATTCTAGAGCTATACATGTAGAGGAGAGTGGTACCCCTTCCTTTCCCTTCTCTGGAGCCCCCCCAAAATCTCAACTCCCTTGCTCGATCTCATAATGAGAATCAGAAGTGTGGGAAATAGGAAATGTCCAGGCTTTGAGCTCACCGTTCTTCACTTCCTTGCTCCAACCAGTTACTGGACCTCAACACTCATCGTGTCTCTTCTGGGGAATTTCAAAACATCATTTCCTTCTATTTAAAAGAGGAAGTAGTTTGGAGAAGCACAGAAGGACCAGTTGTCACAGGCTGCACGCTCGTCCTGTTAACTGGCAACCTCCTTACATACTTAACCGAGAGGCTGGCCGTTAACTTCTGTCTTTTTCTCACCGTTCTCTGCCTCTCTGCTCTGTTCTCATCTTGCTTCCCCTGAATTCGATGTTCCCCATCTCTGAACAGGTGAGGAATTCTTCCTTGGGTTAAATGATGTGTTTTGAATCCTACCTTGCTTCTAGGGAGAACGGGGCGACGTAAACAGGTGGCTTCTGTCTCTTTCTTCTTTCTCTCTGCGAAACGGGGGAAGATTCCTTCCCAAGTAAACTTAAGGAAATGAACAAGGGGGCCAGGGAGAGAAACACCTTCCCCACCCAAAGGAAGAAAGCCAGGGCTCTCCATCAGGGGTGTCCATTCTAGGCAACTTTGAAGACTTCTGGATTTCAACTCCCAGAATTCCCAAAGGCTGGCTGGGGAATTTGGGGAGTCAACGTCCACAAGTCTTCAAAGTCGCCAAGATTGGATACCTCTGCTCTGCATAAGAACTGGAAATAACTTCGAGAACTTTTTCTTGCTGAGTTACCTAAATCTTGCAAAACCCAGGGGTTGGAGTGATGCCAAGGGGGCAGCCCTCTAGTTTTGGGCACCAGTTGAAAATATCAGGCTGGTTTTCTGGCTTTTCAAAATGGTGCTAATTATACCAGGGTAAACCTGCCTCCAGGTTGTTTCTTTAAATTCTTCTTCTTGTGCCCTGTCTGTCATCGGATTTTGGCGATCCTATTTTTATTAACACCCACACGAAAAAGTGCTGTAAACTACACCCACATTTCTTTATTTGCATCCCATCTTCAGTATGTTTTTACAAATATTTCAAGGCAGCCAGCATATCCCTCCCATCTTCCTCCTCCTCCTCCTCTTCCCCACAACAACAACAACCATGTAAGGCGGGTGCATTTACAATTCTGCTTGCCGTACCTCCAAAAGGACGCACAACAACAGAGCTGGGAAAGATTGGGAGAAGGGGTAACTGAGAATGGTCAAGGGGCTGGCATGGCTACCTTGTGAGGAAAGGTTGCAACGTTAAGGGCTTTGTAGTCCTTTAAAACAGTTGAAAGAGAGGGGGCAGGACAGAGGTACAAAATCCTGATGTAGATAAATTGTATAAAAGCAGGTGGTCTTAAAACCTGGCCACTTTAAGACTTGTGGACTTCAACTCCCAGAATTCCCCAGCCAGCTGTGCCTGCTTTCTCTCTCTCTTAATCTCCTAAACTGGAGAACGATTGCAGAGGAAGGGATTGCAAGAGAGTCAGCTCTGCTGGCTGGAGAATTCTGGGAGTTGAAATTCACCAGTCTTAAAGTTGGCCAAGCTTGGAGATCCCTGGTATAAAGAGACTAGATTCCCGTTCTCTAAATACAAATAGTTCGTTTAGTGACCGCTCAAAGTTACAATGGCACTGAAAAAAGTGAGTCACGCATCTTTTTTCGCACTTATGACTGTGCGGCATCCTCACGATCATGTGGTCAAAATTCAGGCACTTGGCAGCTGATTCACATTTATTGAGTGTCCTGGGGTCACCTTTTGTGGCCTTCTGACAAGCCAAGTAAACAGGGAAACCAGATTCACCTACCTAACCACTATGTCACTGACTTAACATTTTGCAGTGATTCCATTCAACAACCGTGACAAGGAAGATTGTAAAAGCAGAATCAAAATCCTAGGGATGGAAGGGAAGTTGGAGGTCTTCTAGTCCAACCCCCCCCCCCCCCGCCCAAGGCAGGAGTCCCTTATTTCTTCCTGGACAAATGGTTGTGCCAACATTTTTCTTGAAAACTT
>JANHFN010014395.1:0-13961 GCA_032468175.1 Toxicocalamus goodenoughensis
CACAATTTTATTTAAGTCTTTGAAAAACTCTTTCCCTAATCGAATTGGAATTGTCTGGAATAGATATAAAATTCTAGGCAATACATTTATCTTAATTATATTCTCCCAATCAATCATAATTGTAAGTCAAATCTGTCGCAATCTGCTGTTTGAGTTTAAAAGTTATCCTCCTTCAATGTGCTACATCCCTAAATACTTAACCTTATTTGTGACCTGTATTTCTAAGACTTCTTCCAACTTTCTTTTGTCTTGCTAGCGTGTTCTTTGTTAATATCTTTGTTTTATCTTTATTTATTTTCAAACCTGCTACTTTTCCATATTCTTCTATCTTTTCTAATAATTTAGATGCTGTTTCCAATGGATCCTCTAATATAAATACCAGGTCATCTGCAATGGCTTGCAATTTATATTCTTCCTGTTTGATTTTCATTCCTTTCATTTCTTTTTCTTCACTAATATTCCTATTCAACACTTCCAATGTTAACACAAACAGCAGAGGCAACAGTGGACAACAATGTCTAGTCCCTTTTCTTATATCTGTAGATTCTGTTAGTTCCCATTTATCATAACCTTTGCAGTTTGTTTATGATATATCATTTCAATGGCTTGAATGAATTTTTTTACCAAAGCCCATTTGTACCAATTGCAATATCATGAATCACCAGCTCACATTGTCAAAGGCTTTTTGTGCATCTAAAAAAAATCATTTGCTTTTCAGGATGTGCCTCATAATATTCCAAAGTATCCTGAATTATTCTCATATTGTCTTTTATTTGTCTCTTTGGCAAAAAACCATTTTGATCAGCATGAATAAAATTATTTAAGTACCTTTTCAGTCTTTCTGCCAAGAATGAAGCAAAAATTTTATAGTCTGAGTTTAATAGGGATATAGGTCTATAATTTTTAACTTGCTGCAGGTCTGTATTTTCCTTCGGTATAAGTGTAATATATGCTTCTGACCATGTTTTGGGTATTCTCTTCTTTGACCTAACTTCATTTATGACTTCTAATAATTGAAGATTCACTATTTCCTGGAAAGTCTTGTAAAATTCTGCTGGCAATCCATCTGGACCTGGTGCTTTTCCAACATTCTGGTTTTTTACAGCTTCTGTTAATTCCAACATCATTATGTTTCCTTCTAACATTATTTCAATGTCTTTGGTTATCTGGGGTAATTTCGCTTTCTGTAAATATTGCTTAACTTTTTCTTCTTGACTATTCTCTTGATAATACAACTTTCCATAGTAATCTTGTATAATTTTTTTCTTCTTCTCATTTCCATAGCAAGCATATCCTTCTTCATTTATTAATTATCTAATCCTTCTTGATTCTCTTTCCTTTCTCAATTTATAGGCTAACCATCTGCCTGGTTTATTTGCGTCTTCAGTAATTCTGTTTAGCATTTTTAATTTTTTGTGCTAATTCCTCTTTTTCCATTAGTCCCATTTTATGTTTAATTATGTCCATTTTAATTTTAATGTCTTTTTTTGCAGGAACTTCTGTAATTCTTTTTCCAATCTCTTATAGTCATCTTCCAATATTTTGAAAGTCTTGTTCTGTTTTATGTTTCTTTTCCTTGTATAGTCTTTTTCCCTCTCTTTCTCTCTCTTTCCCTCTCATTCTCTCTCTCTCTTTCTTTCCCTCTCTCTTTCCGACTTTCTCTCCTCCATTCTTTCTCTCTTTTCCCCCCTCTTTCTTCCCCCTCTTTCTCTTTCCCTCTCACTCTTTCTCTCCCCCCTGTATCTCTCTGCACCTCTCCCTATCTTCCCCTCTCTCTGTCTCTCTCTCTCACACAGAGAGAGAGGGGGAGAGAGGGAGAGAGATCGTTCTTTCTTCCACTCGTGCTGCTGGATCCGACTGGGGGAACATCTGGGTGTGCTTTCCTCTCGCTGCCTCTGGAGCTGCCCAAGGAAATTTCCTACTGCCAGATCATTTCCAGGACACATTGCCACCTCTCTCTTCCCCCCCTCCATGGCTCTCTCCCCCACTGCCCATATCTCTGTGTGTGTGTCTCTCTCTCTCTGCCCCTCTTGTCTCTGTCTCCCTCTCACACACAGAGAGAGGGTGAGATAGAGAGAGGGAACTTTCTTTTTTTCTACTTGTGCTGCCGGATCCAACTGGGGGTATGCCTGGGTGCGCCTTCGTCTCACTGCCTCCGGAGCTGCCAAAGGAAATTTCCCACTGCTGGTGCATTTCCAGTACACATTGCCACCTCTCTCTCCCCCCCTATCTCTGTGTGTGTGCGTGTGCACGTGCGCGTGCATGTGGTGGAAGTGTTTCTTAAGGCGACCTTTCTCGTCCCCCTACTCTCGTGACTGGCAACTGTAGTTGCGGGGAAGTTTGCACATACATGGGAAACACTCCTCAAAGGAGTAGCCACTTACCCCATGCCCGGTTTTTCTGTGCTTTAGCACTCACTTGCATTTCACCTCCCTTTGCAAAACAGCCACACAATTTATGGACTTCTTCCTGCTCTATTTATCCAACCAATTCTTTTATATATGAGCAAATATGGCCAAAGAGTGGAGTCAGCTAATAGACTCCACTCATTGGCCCAGCTGCTGGTGGGAAAAACGAGGTCCCGTCAGTGGCTGAAGCTTTGGACAGCAACAACTATAAAAGCTGGCACCTGCCACAGCTGAGCAGCTTTTTCCGAACTAATTTAAAATAAAGGCTGCTTACCAGTTCATTGTGTCCTGCTTCTCATTTCCCACATGGACCCATTGAACACTGGCGACAAGGATGGGATCCTGAGCTGTGGAGAGAACAAAGGACATTTTGTGGGGTCAAATGCCATTTTGACCGCAACCAACAGATGAAGCACCGTCAACAACAACCGTAACCAACCGATGACATGGCACAGCATGCAACCAGCCTGGCCCACTGCCCGATGACCGTCCCTTATGATCCCACTAGGGAGAAATGGTCATCCTACATGGCCAGTTCAACCTACACCTGGAGGTCAATGGACTCCAAGCAGCCCCCAATGTGCAGAAAAGGACACTCTTCCTAACACACTGCGATGTCGAGATCTATGAAATGGCTGATGCTCTGGTCGCAGATGATCTATAGACCGTATCCTGGGAAGAGCTCCATCGTGCCCTCCGGAGTCACTACGGCCCGTCTCTGTCCTATCTGGCCAGCCGCTACAACTTTTACACGCGGAGCCAGGGAGAGGGAGAGATGATCAACTTGTTCATGGCATAGTTACGGAGAATCGCAAAGAACTGCAGGTTCCCAGATACCGAGGGGATGATAAGGGACTGGATCATCCTAGGAACAAAGGATCCTGTGCTACAAAAGAAACTCCTGGCCTGTGAGGATGTCTCCTTCCAAGAAGCCATCGATGAAGCCAGAGCTGCCGAATCATCCAACAACTCAGCGGCACAGATCCAAAGGAGCAAAAAGTCCACGCAACCAGGACTGATCACCTGCCACAGCCCAGTGAGTCCGCCTCTGACACCAGCAACGACAATGATGGCGGAGATGTACATAAGCTGAGGTCCAGTAAGCCAGGTGGGAAACCGGGAACCTGAGAGTGTGTCGGCAGTAGCAGAAACCACCTCCGATCCATGTGCCCTTTTAGAGACACTTTATGCTGAAGTTGCAACATCACAGAGGTATGCCATGTGACACAACTCATGAGTAGGCAGGGCCAGCAAGCTGCATCGCCCGCAAAACAACATGGTCACCAAGGGGGACAGTGGAAGAACCCTGGTGGGAGATTCAAAAAGAGGGAAGACACCAGGGAAGAGGAAGCCCATTTCATGTTTACGCGCAGACCAGAGTGAGATGCACTGACACCTTCGAAGCAAACAAAATAATGGCCACGGTCGGAATTGAGGGCAAGCCTTGCTGTATGGAAGTGGACTCGGGGTCCTATATATCAATGTTATCATGGGGCACCCTTAAAAAACTCATACCCGAGCAATGGCACGACCAATTGGAACCTTAAGCCATTGTTTTGAGAGACCACCAGGGCCGCCGCATTCCGGTCCTGGGAAAAAAGACTGCACACATGGAGTATGGCACTTTCTGCGGACGCCTACCCCTCACAATAGTAGACCGGAGCCTACCCAGTCTGCTCAGCAGGGAATGGTTCCCGCCACTCCAGATAAGCATCTCCGGCATCCACACAACAGAGACCTCCCCCCCAGACTGACCGGAGACATCGCGGAACTGGAACAAGAATTCAGTGACATCTTCAATGATAAGCTGGGCAAGCACACTGGGACCCCTATATCATCTAATTTAGACCCCAATATTGCCCCGGTCCATCTCAATCCACCGTGAGTCCCATTCGCCCTCCAACCAAAAGTCAAGGAACAACTGGACAAATTAATAGCCCAAGGGGTTCTAGAACTGGTGGACCACGCCAAATAGGAGACCCCAATTGTGATTCCAGTTAAGCCAGACAGGTCGATAAGAATCTGCTGATTATAAAACAACCCTTAATAAAGCACCTACCCAGTGTCCATAGTCCAGCACCTTCTACACTCCCTGGGCTGGGGGACTATATTTGCTAAATTGGACTTGGCCCAGGCCTATCAGCAACTTCCCGTCAACGAGGCTACTGCTGAGGTGCAAACCATCATCGCACACAGGGGGGCATTCGAGTGCAAGAGATTCCAATTCGGCATAAGCGTAGCCCCAGGTCTGTTCCAGAGTATCATGGAACAGTTGTTGCACAACATCCCCGGAGTAATACCCTACTTTGACAATGTAATTGTCTCAGCTACCAGCAGGGATCAATTGATGGAACATCTAAAGGCAGTCCTGGGAAGATTCCAGGAGGCAGGATTGAAATTAAAGAGAAACAAATATCACATAGTGGTCCCACAGGTAGAATTTTGGAGGTTTCTAATTGACACCGCAGGCATCAGACCCACAAACGGGAAGCTTAAACCCATACGGGAAGCCCCCATGCTACAAAACAAAGTGGAGCTGCTAGGGTTGCTGAACTTTAACAATGTGTTTCTGCCGCAGAAAGTGACCGTCCTGGAACCACTCCACAGACTGCTCAATTAAATGGTGAACTGGACACGGGGACAACATGAGGCTGAAGCATTTTAAAAAATAAAAAGCATCTTAACATCAGACAGTGTTCTCATCCAATACAGTGAGATGCTACCATTAACATTAACCTGCGATGCCTCCCCCTACAGCATTGGAGCAGTCCTCAGCCACAAACTACCCAATGGAACTGAAGCCCCTATTGCTTATTTTTCAAAGACACTACCTAAAACACAAAGAAATTACAGCCAGATCGACAAGGAAGCGCTTGCCACGGTTGCAGGGGTAAAGCATTTCCATGAGTACCTGTACGGCAGGCAGTTCGACCTCATCACTGACCTTTACTGGGCATCCTCACCGGTAATAAACCCACACCGAACATCCTGTCTCCCAGGATGTTGAGATGGACAATATTCTTGGCAGCATACAGCTACACATTAACCCACTGGCCAGGGAAAGACATTGCCCATGCTGACGCCCTCAGCCGTTGACCCCTCCCAGACACAGCAGAAGACCCAGCACCATCCATGACAGTGCTTCTAATAGAGAACATATGGCCCAGAATGATGACATCCTCAGAGACCACCAGGCTTACCACTCATGACAAAACTATGGCGCGGATTTCAAATTGGGTGTGGAGGGGATAGCCAGAGGCAACACAGGGGGAGGAATACAAACCATATCAAAATAGGCAAGCCGAACTGTCAGTACTGATGTCTACTGTGGCGGGACCAGGTAGTCATCCCCCCAATTAAGAAATAAAATGTTAGAAATGCTTCACGAGGGCCACCCCAGAATAGTCCGGATGAAAGCCCTAGCCTGAAGCTACGTATGGTGGCCAGGGATGGACAAGGAGATAGAAACTTGGGTCACCACTTGTACACTCTGCCAAGAATCCAGGCCATCACCCCCAGCCGTGAAACCCAGGAAATGGGAGACACCTACAACACCATGGGCCCAAATACATGTCGACTTCGCTGGGCCCTGCCAGGGACAGACATTCCTGATAGTCGATGACATGTACTCGAAGTGGCTGGAAGTAATTCTAATGCAATCCACCATGTCGGAGGTAACAAAAAAGGCACTCAGGCACCTATTCACCACCCATGGACTACCAGATGTCCTCGTCTCAGATAACAGCCTGGAGTTCAACTCAAAACTGTTTGAGGCCTTCCTAGCCAAACTAGGGATCAGACACGCACTATCAGTGCATGCTCGCCTGGCCACGAACGGCCAAGTGGAGATAATGGTTTGGTCCACTAAGGAACAACTACAGTGTATGGGCCAAGGGAACTGGCAGGAGAGGATTGACAGAATGCTCCTAGCCCAGCACATCACATCCCACACTACAAGACAACACAGCCCAGCAGAACTGTTAATGGGTCGGCGGCTACGGACTGTACTAGACCGGGTCCATCCTAACTACAGCACAGAAACACCCCCAGACTCCACAGGGAAATTCACCATAGGGGACCTGGTCTATGCGCACAGTTACACTGGGGGACCAATATGGGTGCCAGCGAGGGTAGTCGAAAACACAGGGCCGCGGTCCTACAGAGAAGAGATGGAGGAAGGGAAGCTATGGGAGTGACACATCAATCAACTACGGGGCCGGGTCCCAAGCACAGACAACCAGCCAAATACCTGACACGCAACAACCGAACAACACAGGCCACAAACATCAACCCTGCAGACACAAACCCCAGAACAACAACAGAGACACTTATCTTGCAAAGAAAGAGTCTTGAGGGGTCCTTCTGAGGCCTCAGGCTTGACGGTCCCTACCACACCAGTAACAAGTTTCGAGATGGTTCCACTGGTGGGGACCAGAGCAGCGGTGGACCCGTCTGCTTGGGCCACCACCCAAGGAACAAGTGAGGTGTGCAGGTTCAGTTGCACCCATCAAAGCCCCACCTACTTACATGATTCCATATGGTAGGTGGGCGCTGATTGGAGGAACCCTAACGAAGAGGGGAGGGGTGTTATATATGACCAAATATGGCCAAAGAGTGGAGTCAGCTAATAGACTCCACTCATTGGCCCAGCCGCTGGCAGGAAAAACAAAGTCCTGTCAGTGGCTGAAGCTTTGGACAGCACCAGCTATAAAAACCAGCGCCTGCCACAGCTGAGTGGCTTTTTCTGAACTGATTTAAAATAAAGGCTGCTTACCAGTTCATTGTGTCCTGCCTCTCATTTCCCATGCAGACTCATCAAACAAATTTGACATCCCAACTCTCTCCTTAGAAAAAAAGCAACCAATCCATTCATTCAGAGGAAAGCCTCTTTTCATAGTAGGGGGAGGGAAGAGATTCCCCTCCCTATCACTCCTGCCGGGCATGGCCAAAGTCTGAAGGTCTGAGAGGGACCCGGACTCCCCACATATTCCCTGGCTGCCCCTCGCTTGCTCACTTCAGCCTCCTCCACCTCTCCTTGGAGCCTCCCCACAACTCTGACACCCAGCCTGGTGCTTCTTCCCTCCTTGCCCGGCTCAGCAGTTTCACCATCTCTGCCTCATTGCCATCGCCTGGCTCTACACCTCCCTTTGGGGCTCCCTCTAGAGAGGAGATGGTCCTTGCATCACTCTTCCTCCACCGACCTTCAGCTCTTTCTTCGGTTCTGGGCACCAGCCCCTCCAAGGCGAGCCTGGGGCTCTCGGGGCCCCAGGAGCCTCGCTCCTCAAATGAGCAGCTGCCCACCCAGCACCTAGTTTTTCTGTGCTTTGGCACTCATTGAGGAGCGTTCCCCTGTGCATGGGCTCCCCCTCCATACAGCCACCAGTCACAAGAGGAGGAAGAGAAGGGTCACCCAAAGGAACACTTCCACTGCACGCACGCACGCACACACACACACACACACACACACAGGGGGAGAGAGAGGTGGCTGTGCATCCTGAAAAAATGCTGGTGGTGAGGAATTTCCTTGCTTCAGAGGCAGCGGCAGCAGAGGACACTGTGGCATTCCCTCGGCCAGATCCAGCAGCACCAGGGGGAGAAAGAGAATGTTCCCTTCTCTTCCAGCCACCACTGCCATGGCCCCACAGCTTCTTCATGGCCAGGGGAGAAATACAATGTTCCCTTCTCTCCTGGCCAGCACAGCCATGGCCTTACAGTGGGGGAGCAGCTAGCTAGCTAGGTCATGGGGAAGCAATCCAGACAAGCCTGGGGATGGGGAGGAGGGACAGTGCCACGGCCTAGGCTGGCCTAGGTGTCAACTTGACCGGGGCTTGCTTGTAGGCTCACTCACCCAGGGATAACAGGGCCGTGGTGGACAGCAGGCAGCAATGGCGGGTGAAGGCAGGTTAGCAATGGTGGGCAAGATGAGGAATAACAGGGTGGGGAGTGGGCAGGCAGGAAGGGGCAGAGCCTGCCAGGGGCACAATTTACCAGTTCTCCAAACTGTGCAGATTCATAACATCCAGTTCTATAGAACCAGTCTGAATCGGTAGAATCCCACCCCTGGGTGCAGCAAGCCAGGATGCAGCCAGTCCCCCATGGGCACCCACTCACCCACCCAGTGGTACTGGCCAGCTCCAAGTGCTACAGGTGGCCATGGGTTTCCAACCCCAGTCGTTCCCACAGGTGGTGGAGTGGCCACCGCTAAACCAGTTCACACACAGAACCTGGAGCCCTTGCTGATAAGAGCCATGTTTTACAGGAGGCCAGAAAAGCTGGCTTTCTTCCTGAATCAAGTGTGGAGCCATCTGGACTGGTACAGGTCCATTTATCCAGACAAAGTAACCTGCCCGAATGCTGTTGTAGTGAGCCTGGAGGGAGACACAGCAGAGTGGGTGGAATTGGATCTGATAGAGTACAAGAGGCATGGAGGAGCCAAAGGCTGAACAAGAAGAAGCCAAGAGATTTGTCCACTGGGTCAGAGGACTCCAGTCAGAGGACCCCATCCACAGCAGCATCTGCCCCAAGAGAGGCCCCAAGACATGAACCTGGGCTGTGCTTTAGATGTGGAAAGGAGGGCCATAGGGCCACAATCTATCTGGCATCCAAGCCCATGATGACTCCCAAAGGCTCCAATCCCATCAAACATCAAACAGATGCTGAAGAACATGAGAAAAAATAAATGGGTGGCATGCCAAATCATGCAGGTCTCCTCCCCCAACCAATGAGGGTGAAGGAACACTAACTTCTGCTGAGGCCAGGCTGACCCTCTAGGAAAGTGACAATGAAGGGGTGGATGATCCAATGGTAAGTGGAATCATTACCCCTTTTTCTGCCCAGGTGGAGATTGTAGTGCCCCACTTGAGGGTGAGAGGAGTCATAATGTCTCTGATAGACTCGGGATGCACCCGATGCTTAGTCAGCTTGCAGATAGTGAGGAGCTTAGGATTCAGAATAAGGAAGCTGTGCCAGCCCATGAAGTTTGAACAGGTTGGTGGCTCAATTATAGGAGGGCTGCCCACTTCCTATCTGACCAAGCCAGCAAACTTGAGAATAGGAAGTCACAAAGAGACTATTTAATTCATGGTGGCCCCAAAACTGTCAGAAGCCATGATATTGGGGTTGGCATGTTTGAAGAAGTGGATGCCAATAATATACTGGGGAAGGGACAATGGGCACTCAGTGATGACCCTGGAGAACCCAAAACCTACAGGGAAGAAATGTAGCAAGCCCTAGACACAATCAGGAAGAAAAGGAAAGGCTGAGTGCATGAGAATGGCTACCAAAATGGTGCCATGGGAGCCCACCATCCCCAAGGAGTACAAAGACCTTGCAGAAGTGTTTAGTGAGAAGGAATCCAATGTTTCTGGGCTTCCTAATTGATGTATCAGGCATATGACCCACAAGTGGAAAGCTAAAGGCAATAAGGGAAGCCCCCACCCTACCAACCCCAAAACAAAGCGGAACTGCAAGCCTTTCTGGAGTTGCTCAATTTCTAAATGTCTTTCTACCAAAGAAGGCAACCAGCACAGAACCACTCCATAGACTACTAGATAAAACAACCAACTGGACCTGGGGACAATGCGAGGCCGACGCCTTTAAGAAAATAACAAACATCCAACAGTGTCCTCATTCAATACAGCGAGATACTAATACTCAGATGCGATGCCTCCCCTTACGGAATCGGAGTTGTCCACAGCCACAAACTACCCATGGGACAGAAGCCCCCATCACATATTATTCCAAAACACTGTCCAAACCACAACAAAACTATAGCCAAATCAACAAGGAAATGCTCGCCTCAGTCACAGGAGTCAAGCACTTCCACGAGTACCTCTACAGAAGGCAATTCGATTTAATTACCAACCACAAACCTTTGCTGCATCCTTGCCGGGGATAAACCCACACAGAACATCCTCTCACTCAGGATGTTAAGATGGACCATATTGCTGGCTGCATACAGTTACTGGCTTATCCACTGACCAGGAAAAGACATTTCCAATGCTGATGAACTGAGCCGCTGTCCCCTCCCAGACTTCACTGAAGATCGGGCGCCATCCACCACAGTACTCCTAGTGGAAGACCTACGGCCCAGACTGATGAGGTCAATCGAGATCGTGAGACTCACAGCTCATGACAAAACCATGGTGCAGATTTTAAACTGGGTCTGGAGGGGATGGCCGGAAACTATAGAAAGGGATGAATTTAAGCCATTTAAAAACAGACAGGCTGAACTGTCAGTAATCAAGGGCTGCATATTGTGGGGGGAGCGAGTGATCATCCCCCCACCGCTAAGAACTAGGGTACTGACATTGCTGCATGAGGGTCACCCAGGGATCATCTGCATGAAAGCCCTTGCCAGAAGCTATGTGTGGTGGCTGAGGCTAGACAAAGTGGTTGAGGCATGGGTGGCCACCTGCCCCATGTCAAGAAACCAAACCAGCACCCCCAGCAGCAAGCCCTAGGAAGTGGGAGACACCCACAGCCCCTTGGGCCTGGGTACACATCAACTTCACTGGACCCTATCAAGGACAAACCTTCCTAATCGTGTTGGATGCGTACTCTCAGTGGTTGGAAATGATCCGTATGAAATCTACCACTACCGAGGCCACCATAAGACCCTCCAGAGACTGCTCTCCACCCATGGGTTACCGGATATCCTAGTGTCCAACAATGGGCCGCAGTTCACATCGCAGCCATTTGAGGGGTTCCTAGCAGGATTGGGAATAAGACACACACTATCTGCACCTGGATACACAGCCACCAACGGGCAAGTGGAGAGAATGGTCAGAACGACCAAAGAAACCCTCAATAGGATGAGCTGGGGGAACTGGCAAGAAAGGATTGAAAGAATGCTATTGACCCAACACATCGCAACCCATGTGACAACATACCGCTGCCCGACTACTAATGGGCTGAAGGCTTAGGTCGACCCTAGACAGAATCCATCCTAACTATAGCAATGAGACTCCCGTAGATTCAACAGGAAAGTGCAGGCCCTTTACCATAGGGGACCTGGTCTATGCACACAATTATACAGGGGGGACAACCTGGGTGGCGGCCAAAGTTGTAGGAGTCACCAGGCCCAGATCGTACAGGGTGGAAAGAGAAGAGGGAAGAGTGTGGGAAAGACACGTTGACCAAATCAGAGGCCGGGTCTCTGTCACAGACAACCAGCCAGAAGCCCAACATGCACAAACAGAACGGTCCCTGGCAGAGGCCTTAACCACAGAACACACTGAAGGAAATGACCACCTAGTCTCCAACCGAAACAGAACAAGGGAACACTTAGCTTTAGAAGAAGAGATCCAACGATGTACTTCTGAGGCCTCTGGCTCAACAGGCCCTACCATGTCACGAGATGACTTCAAGACTGTTCCACAGGCAGGGACTGGAGCAATGGCAGATCCATCCACATGGGCCGCCACCTCAGGAACAAGTGAGGTGTGCAGGTCCAGTCACACCTCATGAGGCCCCACTTACCTACGCGACTATGTAAGGTACGCAAGTGCAGATTGGATGGACAGTAACTAAGAGGGGAGGGGTGTTACGTGTTGCCATATATGGTCACAGGAGTGGAGTCTGCTGCCAGGCTCTGCTCATTAGATCAGCCACTGACAGTGAAGCAGAATGGAAAATTACCAGAAAAGTGTTTTTACATTTAATAGCAGAAGTAACCAAGCTTTGCTTAAAAACAATATTGTGAAAAACCACAAAGTTGCTGAAATAAGTGAATTAGCAATGTTAGCAAATTTAGCAAAGAGTCAAGGGTGGACATGGGTAAACAACAGTTGGTGTAAGATAGCTGAATAATCAAATATGTTTCCCTTTTACTCTATATGTATATTATTATTCCTTTTTAGGTAAAATGTAATATAAGTAACGCCCCGGCCCAGTCTGAGGTCATGATATGTATAAAAATGTCACCTCAGGAAGAGCCATGGGTTTAGAGTTTGCCATGCTAATGCTCTGAACCTTCTGCACAAATAAACCTGTATTCTCCAACCTTTCGTGGTCTTGTGTCCTGATTTTGGAAGCAAGATTTTCTGCTACATTTCATGGCGACCCAGATGGGACTCAAGGGGCTTTGAGGCCTTCTGGAGGGTCCACCTCAAGTGCCAGTGACTGGGTAAGTTGAAGGGAACATCCCAGGCGCCATCGGTTCTTTGAATCCAAGGGACTTCCCGAGACTGCCCTGTTCTGGCAGCGGTGGTTGACACCTCCAAGAACCACTGGTGAGAGGTGAGGAGACCAGGACATCTCCAGCCGGCCAGGGAGAAGGAGGAATACACCTGCAGGCAAGTATTGTATTTGGGTTACAATCCCTCCCTGTAAGCAGGGACGGAGGAGAGGACTGATCACCCTCTCTATGTCAAAGATGGGTGAAATTGTCAGGTATGCTCAAGGTGAGTGACCACTGTGGTTCCCATTGGTGACTGTGAGTGTCCAGTGCCATGGGCCAGTGGAAAGCGAGTGACATCCGCAGTTCCCATTGGAGACCGTGTGCATCCGGCTCCCTGGGTCGGCCGTGAGTGTGTGAAGATCCCTGGTGTCACCCTCGGAAAGAGGACCCTCTTCCAATCCCCTTCCCCAATTGTCTTGTCTGGTGACCCGGGTGGACCATGGGTCGGGGAGAAAACAAACCCCTGACCCCGTTAGTGGCTATGTTAAAGCATTTCAAGGAAGCATATGAGTCTCAGAATTATGGTCTAAAATGGAGTAGGCATAAGTTATAAGTGTTCTGTGAGGGGGAATGGCATACATTTGGGTTTGGATGGCCTCCCACGGGTACCTTAGACATCCCTATAGCAGTGAAGGTTCACCAGTTAGTATTTCATCCCACACTAGGGCACCCAGACCAGGCTCCTTACATTGATGTCTGGCTTGACCTACTACACCACCCTCCCCCATGGCTTAAAAAGCTCAAAATGCTGCAGTGCAAGGTCCTATTGTCCCACAACCTGTCCTTAAAAAGGGAAAAGAAAACTATGCAGTTCATGCCCAGCTGCCCAGAGGAACTACAACCCCCACCCCCATATGTATCACACTTTGGCCTCAGAAATGCTTCAGAAGGGGATGAATCCTCAGGGGTATCAGGATTGATAGCCCAATTGGACCATATGTCCCCCTTCCTGAGGAGTCCTGGGAACCCACCAGATACATTTGACCGCTCAGCCCAGGCTGACTCACCTCCAGGGACCTCTGCTCAAATAGTTTCCCAGGTAACCCCTAAACAAGAGGCAGAACCTGTGGCTGCTAGAACAAGAGCAAAAACTGAGCAGGCCTAACTGGTAGCACCACTCAGGCGAGTTGATCAATTGGTGACTGATCACCAAGACCCCACTGCTTCAGTCACTTTACCATTGTTCCAGCATGTGCCCTTTACCACATTAGATCTGTTGCAGAAAATTTTGCTTCCAAATCAGGACACAAGACCACAAAAGGTTGGAGAATACAGGTTTATTTGTGCACAAGGTTTAGAGCATTAGCATGGCAAATTCTGAACCCCTGGCTCTTCCTGAGGCATCACTTTTATACATATCATGACCTCGGACT
>JANHFN010014552.1:0-13940 GCA_032468175.1 Toxicocalamus goodenoughensis
GCGTACTGATGGAATTTTACCCCGAAACCACGGATGATCTCCCCCAGCGGCTTTACGTAGATGTTAAACAGTAGGGGCGAGAGGACCGAACCCTGCGGTACACCACAAGTGATGGCCGAGGTGGACGACCTCTGCCCCCCTGCCAGTACAAACTGCACTTTCTTTGTGATCTGAGATCCTTGTAATCTGAAAGCCCATCTCTTCTTCCCCCTTACTTTTCCTTCCCAGGGAACAAGGAGAAGATCCCTTCAGAGGTGCTTTCCACACCCCGGTTCCTTCAGAGGGCCGAGGTGTCCCTTATCTGCCCATTGGCCTGCGTGCATTCCTTCTTCTCCCTCTCCCTCTCCCTCTCCCTCCCTCTCTCTCTCTCTCTCATATATTACCAAAGACCATTGCACAAGTAATACGTCAGGGGCGTTAGAGTAGGGGGTGCCTTTTCATGATGCTGAGGAAGTGGGTGTTCTCACCGAGGCTTCCCGAAATCACAAAGCAGACTCCTTGTCCCGATAAAACCCCTTTTTTATTAGGCTAATGTGAATTCCTATCCTTCACATCCAGCAAAGTCCTGGAAAACAGTCTTTCAAGGGTGAATTTACAACCACAGACCTTTATCAGGCTTGGAGAGCTACCAGACTGATAGCTTCCAAATGCCACTCTGTAGCAGACAATACTTGCCAAGGAGTCATAAACAAATCTTCATACTAATTAAATGAACTAATTGTCTCCTGCAAACCCCACTCCCCTTTTGCTCCTCTTTATTACCTCTGGGAGGGACCATTCATCGTCCACCTGGGCCTTTACTCCAGAGTCGACCCTTGTTCCTCAGCTGTTCCCTTCTCCTGGCAGCTCTGTGCATGCGCACCCTGGGAACAGGCTCCAGCTGTTCTTTTTCCCCACTGATCTCTGACTCCGAAGGCAGCTGATACCTGTTAGACGGTCCTGGCCTCATCTCTTCTGCCTCCGACATAGAGCCTTCTTCAGAGCCTTCCCCAGACTCCGGGACCGGTCCATGTCCCTCCCCAACCTCTTCACTGTCCGAGTCTGCCTCCAGTTCCACTGGCTGCTGGTGGGCCACAACAATGGGCATCCCCAAAGGAATATTCTGGAGACCTGCCTTGATACCCCACTTCAGCTTCTCAGTGCTCTCTCGTCATTTGGAAGAATTTGCATGCATGTCGAGCCTCGTTTCTTCACTAGGAAAAGAGCCTTGGGGTTTGCATGAAATTTTGCTTTGTGAATCTCAAATAAAAGAGTTCCTTTAAGACTTTAGCACAATTCGTTTTAAACTTAACCACGTCCGTTTCAGTGAATAATTACAACACCCCGTGGCAGGTAGTCCTCGACTTACGACCACAACGGAGCTCAAAATTGCCGCTGAGCGAGGCCTTGGTTAAAGTGAGCTTTAGCCCCATTTTTAGAACCTTCCTGGGCACCGCTGTTAAGTGAATCACTGCAGCTATTGAGGTGGTTCAGCGAATCTGGCCTCCGCAATGATTTTGCCGATTCGAAAGATCGCCCAAGGGGATCGCGGGAACGCTGCGACCATCATAACTACAAATCAGTTGCCATGTGTCTGAATATCAATCACCTGGCCATCATCAGTGTGAAAAACGGTCCTAAATCCCTTTTTCTGGAGCCATTGTAACTTCGAGCGGTGACTAAGCCAGCTGTTGTAAGTCGAGGATGGCCTGTAATCCCCCCTTTTGTTGCTGTTCCATTTCTTTCTTGAATGCTGCATGAGTTCCCTTTGGCTATGTTTTTGCGGTGCTCGTACGCCAGAGTTTGTCACCATGCCTGCGACCTGATTTGGGACGGATTTTTTGTTGGATTCCCTCCAGGTACGGAATTCGAGGGCGCCGTCATTGCCTTGTTCCACCTCTTGGCCACGCGCACCGACAAAGTCCGCGCTCTGCGGGAAGCCTTTTACCGCCAGAACTTGCCAAATCTCATGAACCTCATCGCGACCGTCTTTGTGTTTGCCGTAGTCATATACTTTCAGGTAAGTGCACCTGTGGGGGGGAACTAGGTCAAAAGAAGCTGAAATCTCTACAGAATTTTGTCTGGTGCCATTGCAAGTTATCTGAATCACGGAGAGAGAATTTTACCATGTTTCCCCCAAAATAAGACCCTGTCTTATATATTTTTTCCCACCAAAAATGACACCAGGTCTTATTTTGGGGGGATGTCATCCACTGACTAATCTCACTTCTCGCATCGCCCCTGGCCTCCTTTTTGCTGTTCGAGCCCTTCAGGAACTTCTGTGGCTGGCAAGGCTTTCCTCAAGGCCTCTGAGGCAATAACGGAGCTGTGGATTGATCCAGAGCTTTGTTCTCAGCTCCAGAGACCTTCAGGAAAGCCTTGCTGGCTTCAGAAGAAATGGGCCGGCCAGGCAGGTGTTGGGGTGTGCGAGGCCTGTCTACAACTGTCCAAAAATAAGTAGTAGGGCAGCTCCACCCCCTCCATCCCCACTCTAGCTTAATTTTTACCCATCCACTCTGAAGTGGGCGGGATCTTAATTAGGACTTATTTTGGGGATAGGGCTTATTTTGGGCACACATGTAAAAATCAAGCTAGGACTTACTTTCAGAATAGGTTGCATTTTTGGGAAAACGGGGTAGCTGGCTGGGGAGAGAGACAAAACACTCCAGATTTCAGATTTATTTATTTTTAATCCTGGCTACTTCTAGTCCTTAACATGAGGAAGGGTTTGATATAAAGTTTGCAGCTTCATTGCGGGATCTTCCGGGCTCCGTCCTCCAGGAGGAGAAATCCACTGGTCTAAAATCCTGAAGACCTTCTCAATTTCTGCAGCTTCGAAACGGAGAGATCCCGCTTGCCAGTTGTGATCCTTTTTTCCTCCCTTTCTTCCCCGCAGGGATTCCGAGTTGATCTCCCGATCAAGTCTGCACGCTACCGGGGTCAATACAGCAGCTACCCCATCAAGCTCTTTTATACCTCCAACATCCCCATCATCCTCCAGTCCGCCTTAGTGTCCAACCTCTATGTCATTTCCCAGATGCTGTCTGTGCGCTTCAGTGGCAATTTCCTGGTCAATTTACTCGGCCAATGGGCGGTGAGTAGCCAGCTCTTCCTATAAGGCAGACTTCAGCCCTCCACCTAACGACCGCAATCAAGCTCCCCGCCCACTTCTGTCGCTTAGCAAGACATCAGTTCAGTAAGTTTTGTATGGCTTTTCTTGCCATTGTTGTTAAGGGAATCACTGCAGTCATCCAGTGAGTCTCACGGTCGTTAAACAACTCAGGATGCCTCCCTTTGAGTTGGTTAAAGGGGATTGTGTGACCCCCGGGACACTGCAATCATCATAAATATGAGTCAGTTGCCAAGCATTTGAATTTTGATCATGTGACCACATGGATGCTGCAACGGTCGTAAGTGTGAAAAACGGTCATAAGTCATTTTTTTCAGTGCTGTTGTAACTTTGAACAGCCACTAAATGAACTATTGTAAGTCGACTTACAGCTATTCGTTTAGTGACCGTTCAAAGTTATGATGACACTGAAAGAGGAGGCTTCAATGACTGTTTTTCACACCTACGATCATTGCAGTATCCTCATTGTCGTCATACTCAAATTCCGTCGTAGGACAACAGACTCCCTTTTGCGACCTTTCTGACCAGCAAACTCAACGGTGGGGGAAGACAGATTGGCTTAATGACCGCACAATTCCGGTAACAAAGGTGGCAAAAAGGCTTGCAAAACGGGGCAAAAACTCAACACGACAACGTAGGGCTCCATTGCAGTCGTAAATCAAGGACTGTATGGTCTTTGCGGTCTGCAGAGGGGTGTGTGTGTGTGTGTGATGACTCAGGACGTGGCACAAAGGCAACACAGTCAGATAAGCAATAAGAGTCCCTTTATTATCTCCAACTTTGCCCCCAACGCCCAGGTTACCTTCTGGCTGGAGAAAAAATTCTCCCAGGAACAGCCTTTGGCTGCAGAGAATCAAGTCCAAAACATGGTAAACACAAACTGTAACTTAAAATCCAATCAAGGCAAACTGAAGTAATTAGTTTGGCAGGGCAGGAGCAAGAATTTCAGACTTGAAAACAGGCGAAACTCACATGGTTGGGAAGATTCCAGGGAGACAGATAAGCCACAACAATACCAGATAAAGTCATGTTTGCTCCCAGCAGCCTGCTGCACACAGCTTCCCTTTTTAAACACTGTGTTCCCAGCTGCAGCTAATGAAGGAACTCAGGGCCCTTTCCTCCCCCATAAGCCACACAACCCACATTGCTCTCTTTTGTTTCTCCCTGCATGTCCTAGGATGAAGAGGGGGTGGGCCTGGGTCTTCCTCTGAATGTCCAGCCGGACTTTGCCCTTCCCCAGTTTCCTCCACAGCCAACTGAGCCACACTCCCACTTCCTGTCAACTGTTCGTCTTCTTCCTCGGATTCAGACTCCGACAGAGGCATGACAGTGTGTGTGTGTGTGTGATGTTTTCCACACTCTCCTTCCTTCCTTCCCAGGACGTTAGCGGAGGCGGCCCAGCACGCTCCTATCCGGTGGGGGGTCTCTGCTATTACCTCTCCCCCCCAGAATCCATGGGGGCCATCTTTGAGGATCCGGTCCACGTGATCGTGTACATTATATTTATGCTGGGCTCTTGTGCCTTTTTCTCCAAGACATGGATCGAAGTGTCTGGATCTTCTGCCAAAGACGTAGGTGGATTTCTCTCTCTCTCCCTCCTCCTACGCCCCACCCCCACTCCACGGCACCTGCTCCCCGGGTTCTCCCTCGAGGAAGCCACACCTGGCATCCTCCCTTTTGACACCTGGGTATTTCTGCAGGTCGCCAAGCAGCTGAAAGAGCAGCAGATGGTAATGAGGGGGCACCGAGACACGTCCATGGTTCACGAATTAAACCGGTAAGGAGACCCCCAAATAGGTCATCTAGAGGAGGGGTCCTTGGTCCGCCCTCTGAGCTGGGTGGTTTTCTTGCAGATGTTTTATTACCCAACTAGGCAACAACATCAGTGCTAGTGATAAAACGTCTGCAAGAAAGCAAACCAGCTGAGAGAATACCAAGGTCCCCATAGACTTCTTCCTCCTCCTCCTTTTCCTCCTCGCAAACCCCACTCCCTTCTAGCACTGATGATGTTATCTAGTTGAATAATTAAATGTCTGCAAGAAAACAATCAAGCACAGAGAGCATCAAGGACCCCATAGTCTTTTTCCTCCTCCATCTCCTCTCCCTTTTAGCACTGATGATGTTACCTAGTTTGATAATTAAATGTCTGCAAGAAAACCAGTAACCTCGGGGGGAGGCCCTAAGGAACCCCCACCATCCATCTCCTGCTCCTCCTCCTCCTCCTCGCTTAGCCACAGAAATTTGGGGCTCAATTGTGGTCGTAAGTCAAGGGCAAGGTGGTTATAAAAAGATAAAAATAAATAAAACAACTTTAGGAAATGTGGAACTTTCAGGCACATGTGGCGACAATGCAACTTGCTTCACTAACCTAGATTTCACTCTCCCTGCCGTCAGGAACTGCAGGCACAACGACTGAAAAGGGAGCAGATTTGAATTAAAAGGCGTTTCATTTTTCTTTTCCATTTAGGTACATCCCGACAGCAGCTGCCTTCGGAGGCTTGTGTATCGGGGCGCTCTCGGTCCTGGCTGATTTCCTGGGTGCCATCGGCTCCGGCACTGGGATTCTGCTGGCAGTCACAATCATTTATCAATATTTTGAGATCTTTGTCAAAGAACAGGCCGAAGTTGGAGGCGTGGGGGCTTTGTTTTTCTAAACAGGCCAGCATTCTCCTGGCTTGTGACAAAAGGAGGGAAACATCCTTTGACCTCATCTGAATTCAATAATGCCATTTTAATTTATTTATTTTCATTCCCCCTTCTTTTCAAAATGAGTCACCCCATTTGTTCATCAATGGGCTTGCGCACAGCTTCAGAGCTGGCTGCCTTAAAAGAATCAATGTTTACATTGTCTTGTCTTAAAAATATATACTAATAATAATCCAAACATTTCTCTCTCTCTCTCCCTCCCTCCCTTTCTCTCTCGTGGCCTGTAATGTTGGAAAACAACCCTTGAGGGAAGAATGGTGGGTGGTCATTGCATTGCACATGTGCACACTCAGTGGGCGTGCAAACAAATCTACACCTGTCTTGTTACCCATTGCAAAGTGTTCTGGCTTGCTCCAAACGGCTTAGAGCTTCTTTTTTAAAAAAAAAAATAGATTCCTTTTCCTTCCTTGAAATCTATATTTTATCACAAATTGCTTTTATACACACACACACACACACACATTCAAAGGAAAAATACAACCCACCCCCCTCCCTTGCAATTGAAGCCCCTCTTTGGAGCAGACATCTCAACCCACTCAACCTGATTCTGAAATTGATGCCAAGGGTGGGAGATTGTGTCGACGTTGTGAGCCTGGGCCTTTCTGACTGGGGGCAAAGGAGGGAAGAGAGACCCTAAGTTGCTTGAAACGTCACCCTGGTGTCTCTTTGTTCCAAAGTCAATTAAAACAAAAACCAACCCACAGCTGAGAAAAGTTGTTGGTCTTTGAAGGGCTTGTGTTGACCGGACACCGAGCCTTTGTCATGCTTCTTAGCAGCATCATAGCCGGTGTAAAAACATCAGACATTAAAAGTTATTTAATTAAAAGCTCATCCTTGCTGTTTGTTCTTCTTCATAAGACGGCTTCTCTGTAACTCCTTGAAGTAAAAAAGGGGTGTGTACACAGAGTCCTCTACTTAACAACGACTTACTTTAAGTGACCAAAGTTACAATGGCACTGAAAAAAGAAAGTGACTCACAGTCGGTTTTTACGTGCTGTCTTAACATCTGCAGTCAACGGGATCAGAATGTGGAGGCTTAACAACTGACTTGTATTTACAACGGTTACAATGTCCCAGAGGGGCTGACATGTTCTCCTTTTGCGACCTGACAAAATCAATGGGGGCACCAGATTTGCTTAACAACCGTGTAATTAACTGCAGTGATTCACTTAACTGGCAAAAAAGGTCATAAAACGAGATTGAAGTCAACTTTCTCACTTAGCAACAGAAATGTTGGGCTCCATTGTGGTTGTAAGTAGATTACCTGTCCACAGGGCCCATCCTCCCAGTTTTCCTCCTCACAGCAAATCCTGTGATGCAGGCCGGGCTGGGAAAGGGATTCTCTCCAAGGCCTCCAGAGATCTTCCACAGCTGAAGAGGAACCACAGTCTCCTCAGCCTTAGAGACCAACCAACCCATCACCCACCACACCAGGGTTTCTCCAAATTGGCAACTTAGAAGACTTGTGGACTACAACTCCCAGAATTCCTTGCTAGAGGCAGGGAGAAGATTACGGGCAGCCTCTGGTGACTGGTGGCTCTCAAGACCTCTAGAGGTTCTGCCTGTTGGCCCACCAACCATTTATAAGCAAGGCAAGGAAGATGGGAACTCTTCCCTGTGCAGTCCAGGAACGAGACAAGCATGGATGTTCCCTTTTGATGATAAAAGAGTTGGCCAGCCCAAGGCAAGTCAAGACCCAACCCACAGTGTTGGCTGCTAACTAGGTAAAAGTACAGGTTCCCCTCCTTGCACATCCGTGCTAATTGTTTCTGGCTCTAGGGTGTAGTGTTCATCTCTGTTACAAAGCCGAAGAGCCAGCATTGTCCGAAGCCATCTTCGTGGTCATGTGGCCGGCAGGACTAAACACCAAAGGCGCAAGGAACACTGTTCCCTTCCCACCAAAGTGGTCCCTATTTTTCTACTTGCATTTTTGACATGCTTTTGAACTGCCAGGTTGGCAGAAGCTGGGACAGGTAATGGAAGCTCACTCCATTATGCGGCGCTAGAGATTCGAACCCCCGAACTGATCGACAAGCTCAGCGTCTTAGCCAGTGAACCACTGGCTGCCAACTACTCAATGCAACAACCCAGCAGTTCAAGAACTATATAGACTGGAAAACACCAATACAACTCTTTTATTGTTCCACCGATGATTCCAGTGAACTTGAATTAAAAATAGTTTATGTGTGTGTGTGTGTGTGTGTGCAGGAAACAACTCAGTTGCATTATTCGGAGGCAAATTCTCGGTCTTGGGAGTTCTAGGACAGGAGTTCTAGAACTTCATGAAGGGCACCTGGAAGGGCTGGTCCGAGGCGTGCCTCAGGGCCAGTGCATAAGCGTACAGCTTGGCATCCACGATCAGGTGCTCCTCGGCCACCAGCTCTGCAGAAAAAACACAAGGACACACACTAGACTCTTTCATCCCTCTGCTGCGGCTCCGTCACAACTGCCAGTCTGTGTGACACCCGCCAGCATGCGTTTTATTGAGCTTTTTGACTCCCAGTAGGCCAACCATGGGTAAATCCAAGAAAAGTTTCAGAAGAAAACAGAATGTTTAATTCAACTACATAGTTTTGTGGCTGCTCAGGAAATAGTCAGGAATGACATGTATCAGTCGGCTTACACCCAGGCAGCACCTTCATGTTTACTCCTAATAAATCATCTTTTAAGTTTTGGAATTTCGACTAGAGACTCATGATTTAAATGGGAGTAACTGCCAGCAGGTTTTGTGGCTCCTGGTGTTTTCTGTGGGAAACGTCTCCAAATGGCTCTTTTGAGTGTTGCCAGCCCCTGCACGAGACAAAAGACATCCAATTTCCCATAATAACAGGTGGTCCTTGACTTTACAATAGTTTCACTCAGTGCCGTTGTAAAATAGAACGGTCCCTAAAGGAAGGGTTGTAAGTGAAGAGCCACCTGTACCAGAAGCAGTTACAACTGGTCCAAAAGCCATTTGCCAAAAATTGGACAAAGAGTTTCATTCAAATCAAAACGGCGGTGCTTCAGATTTGGTTTCGCTCCCGTTTAAGGAGAGGTGGGCCCTATAATACTGGCAAAACCGTGAGTTTAATCTAGAAATGACTTGACTGGATAATGTAACCACCGCTGAAAAGGAGGCTTTTGGGGGAGTCCATCTGTGCAACCCACTCTTTAACTTAAGCATTATTGCAGTAATAAAAATGATGTTATAATCATGCTTTAGGGCTAGAAAAGAAATTGAGCAGAATGGAGCCAACCCAGATAAATGGCCTTTTCCATCAAGTTACTATCCAAATTATTGCTCAAATCTAGCAAAAGCACTTAGACTTATCTATCGCTTCATGGTGCTTTTCCAGCCCTCTCTAAGCAGTTTCAGCTTGTTGCTCCCCAACAATCTGGGATTTCCTCATTTTACCCACCTTGGACAGCCAAGTTGACCATGAGCCAGTCAGGATTGAGCTGCTGGCAGTCGGCAGAATTAGCCTGCAATACTGCACTGTAGCACTGTGCCACCAGGAAGGAGAATGAGAAAGAGAGTAAGGATGGATGGAAGGAAGGAAATGGAACATAAGGGAGGGAAGGAAGGATTAAAGGCAAGGAAAGAAGGAAGGAAATGGAAAATGAGGGAGGGAAGGATTAAAGGCAAGGGGAAGAAGAAGGAGAGAAGGAAATGGAAAATGAGGGAAGGAATTTTTATTTATTTGATTTGTCAATCGCTTACAATACCCTGTTTCTCCAACAATACGGCCTCCCCCAATAGGAAGTCCCAGCATATTTTATAGGCATGAAATGAAATTAAGCCCCTCCCCCAAATTAAGGCCTGTATTAAAACATGCGGAATGGGGGGGGGGCTTGCCGTTAGGAAGTACTTTTGTTGCACACCCGGATATGGTGCTGCCTGCATTAGCCCCGATACAAAGTGCCCCACCAACGCCGTGGTCAACATCCAAGCTGTCGCCACCCACCTGCCTGAAGATGCAAGGGGGGGGGGAATTCAGTCACCCCCGAAAAGATGGCCTAGCGATTTTTCTGGGGCTCAAAAAAAAATAAGACCCGGCCTTATTATATGAGAAACACGATAGGTATAAGTATATACATAGTTATGAATACATGAAATGAGGGAGGGAAGGAAAGATTGAGGGGAAGGGAAAGGAAATGGAAAATGAGGAAGGGAAGGAAAGATTGAGGGGAAGGGAAATGAAGGAAGGAAGAAAACAGCATAAAAGCATGACAATAACAAAGTTGGAAGGGATCTTGGAGGTCTTCTAGTCCAACCCGCTGTTCCAGCAGGAGACCCCATAGCATTTCAGACATCTCTTCAGGCTGACCCTTGCAAGGAAGCTCCAATTCTCAAACTTTCCATACTTCCTTACCTTCAATTCTCTGCATTAAATCATTCTTTGGCAGCGTAACGACTTCCACAAACTCTGAAAAGAGGGAAAAACAAACAAACCACGGATGTTACAGAGTTTGGCACCATCCTCCATCAGTTTTCATTCTTATTTTTTATTATAAAATGTCACTTTCACCCATTTTAGCCTCAAGAAGGACACCAAATGCCCTTTATGAATAAATGAGACTATAGCTTGGGGTGGAACGGGGAGGTCTCCTTCCTGCGCTCTGACCTGGGTGGTTTTCCTGCAAAGCTTTCATCACCAAGGCAAAAAGATCTGCAGGAATCTGGATCCCGCCCCCAAACCAGAAAGAACCAGGTTTCTAAGTCGGAAACAATTTTATTCTATTCCCCTGATCCCTGTATACAAGTAGTCCTTAACTTATGACTACAATTGAGTCCAACATTTCTGTTGCTAAGCAAGGCAGCTGTTAGCTTTGCCCCGTTGTGCGACCTTTTTTGTCCCCATTGTTAAATGAATCCCTGCAGTTGTTAAGTGAATCACACGGTTGTTAAGCGAATCTGGCTTCCCCATGCACTTTGCTTGTCAGAAGGTCGCAAAAGGGGACCACGTGAACCCGGGACACTGTGACTGTCACAAATATGAGTCAGCTGCCAAGCCTCTGAATTTTGATCACATGACCCTGGGAGGATGCTGCAAGAGTCATAAGTGTGAAAAACAGCCATAACTTGCTTTTTTCAGTGCCGTTGTGACTTCAGACAGTCACTAAATGAACGTTGTAAGTCAACGACTACCTGTTCATGTCATGCATTATCCAGTTACTAACGAAAGACCAATGCACAGGACAACCTCAAAAAATACACAATTTCTGTTCTGTTCTATTCTATTCTATTCTATTCTATTCTATTCTATTCTATTCTATTCTATTCTATTCTATTCTATTCTATTCTATTCCTATTTCATTCCATCCTATCCTATCCTATTCCTATTCCCATTCTATATCAATGAATGCACTAACAAAAGACCAATGTGCAGGAAGACCTCAAAAAATACACAATTTCTAATGATGAAGGATATCAATGGAAGCAAAAGACGAGCAAATTTCAAACCAGACACTGGAACTCTGAAGGATGTTGAGAAGATTCATCTCAGTTTCCAGCCAAAAAGGAACATAAACCAGGTAACGTACCTCCTTCCTCTATAGGGGAGAAAATAGAACACAAATGTAACAAAAAAAATAAGTTCTCGAGTGGATCTGAAACTCTGTGTATATTTGCACAACGGCAGACCCTTGTCTCAAATGGTCTAGGGCCTCCTGCTTCAGCAGGGGGTTGGACTAGAAGACCTCCAAGGTCCCTTCCAGCTCTACTCCGCTTCCGAAACCTCTCTCTCCAAAGAAACCTTTCATTTGGGAGAATCCAAAAGGAAAGGAAAGTTAACAAAAGACTCACCGGGATTTTGTTTCGGCTTCAGATTAACAGGGAGGTCTCCGTTGATACTGACGGTGGCAATGTGTGACGCACAGTTTGTCAGGCCAGGATCTAAGCACAAAGCTACGGGAAAAACACCGAACACTCAGTTACACAGAAAAGAAAAGCAAGGACCTGCCCTCTAATAGAGTATATTCATGAACGTAGTAACAAGGTCAGCCAATGAGAGCTGAGTTGAGGGCTGAAACTTAAAAGAGGCCTGGTTTATCTCTGCTCTGTGCTCAGCTCTAAAGTGAAAGAGAAACTATCTTGCTTGCAGAAAACCAGAGTTCTGCTCTGAACCTGTAACATGTCTACTTCTGTTTGAGTTTGCTCCACGTTGCAGAAAATCTACAACTGGTATTGTAAAATTTACGTGTTTATAAAGAAGTTAGCGGAAGCCTCAGCCATCTGTGTTTACTTTTCTGGTGCTGAATTTACGCTGCAATGCTCTGAACACCGTCCTGGATGACAAAAATTTACACATTGTTTTTGCACGATTTTTTGCACAACGTCCTTCCCGGGATCTTGAGAAAGGTATGCACAGCCATTCCCTTATTTGATCGGCCTATAGATAGTCCTCGACTTACAACCGTTCATTTAGTGACCGTTCAAAATCACAATGGGACTGGGGGGGAAAGAGACTTGGGACCTCTTTTCACAGTTAGAACCTTTGCAGCAACTCCGTGATCGAAATTAATCAAGGAGAGAAGCAACCTGGAACTTCCTGACAGGGAGAACAATCAACCAGTGGAACAGCCTGCCACCAGAAGTTCACTGGAGGCTTTTAAGAAGAGACTGGACAGCCCCTTCCTTCCTTCCATTTCCTTCCTTCTCTCCTTTCCTTTCCTTCCTTCCTTCTTTCCTTCTCCATCACTGGAGGCTTTTAAGAAGAGACTGGACAGCCCCTTCCTTCCTTCCTTCCTTCCTTCCCTTTCCTTCCTTCCTTCCTTCTCTCCTTTCCTTCCTTCCTTCCTTCCTTCTCCATCACTGGAGGCTTTTAAGAAGAGACTGGACAGCCACCTGTCTGAAATGGTACAGGGTCTCCTGTTTGAGAAGGGGGTTGGACTAGAAGACCTCCAAGGTCCCTTCCAACTCTACTCTGCTTCCAAAAACTGCTTTGTCTACCTTTTCAACCTGTCTAGCATGTTATCACCAACTTTCTCCTGTCAACAATACCACTTTCCCAATTTAGCAACATAATCACCCAGATTTAATTGGATTAATTAAGTGTTGTTAAGTGGGCGGAGACCTTTAAGTGACTCAATGGATAGACTCTCTCCAGGAGATCTGCTTCTAATCCTGCTGGACCTCTCAGTGGCAAAAAATAAAATTAAAAAACAACCAAACCACTTAATCTTTTCCCTGGTACAGACAACAAAGCCAGGAGAGCCCATGGCTTAGAGGTTAATACATCTATTTAATACCCTGTTTCCCTGAAGATACTATCTACCCTGAAAGTAAGTCCTAGCTTGGTTTTTACATGTGCGCCCAATATAAACCCTACCCCCAAATCAAGGCCTAATTAAGATCCTGCCCACTCTAGAGTGGATGATAAAAACTAAGCTAGGGTGGGGATAGGGTATATGTGAAGCTGCCTTACTACTTACCTTTGGACAGGTGTAGCCAGGCCTCACGCACCTCGACACCTGCCTGGCCCGCCCAGCTGGCCAGGCTTTCCTCAAGGCCTCTGGAGCTGATAACAAAGCTCTGGATCGATCCTGAGCTCTCTTATCAGCTGCAGAGGCCTTCAGGAAAGCCTTGCTGGCTGCAGAAGAAGAGGTTCCTGAAGGCCTCCGACAGAGAAAAGGAGGCCAGGGGTGACGCACATAAGTGAGGTTTGTCAGTGGAGGACATTCCCCCAAAATAAGACCTGGTGCCTTTTTTGGTGGCAAATACGAAATATAAGACAGGTCCAAATGATTTCTAATCCTCAATTCCCCTACTCCCATGATGGCGAACCTATGGCACGTGTGCCACAGATGGCACGCACAGTCATTTGTGCCGGCACACGAGCTGCAAACTTACCTCACTGCGCATGCGCGTGCCTCACACCTGATTTTTGGCTGGTTTGAGGCCTTTTTCAGCCTCCCAAAGGCTTGAGGAAAACTTCTGCAGGTTTTGCAGGCCGAAAACTAGCCCTGTTTCGTCACTTGTTTTTCTGAAAATACCGGAAGTGACAAAACGGGCCTAGTTTTCAGCCTTCAAAACCTGCAGAAGTATATGGCAAAGTATACAGAAAGATATGGAAAATTGGAAAAAATTACAACTGTCCTTGCTGGGAAGGATAGCCGTTGTAAAAATGAATATTTTACCAAAATT
>JANHFN010014596.1:0-13937 GCA_032468175.1 Toxicocalamus goodenoughensis
CTATTTATTTATTTATTTATTATTTTATTTATATGCCGCCCTTCTCCAAAGACTCAGGGCGGCTTACAATGTGTTAAACTTCACCCGAGCAGCTGTCCTATAGGAAATCAAGATGATGAAGTCAATTTGCTTGGCCAAGATTGATCCAAAGTTCTAGAGACGCCCCACAAAAATAATGCCTCTCTAGGTCTTCTGTCTTTATGACCATCCTTGTTTTTAAGCTCTGGTGAAAAAAAAGGAGAAATGTAATGGAAAGTTAGGGAAGGACCCTCTCAATGTGTTCACATTAGGATCAGTGTAGATTTGGTTATTATTTCTATTTTATTCTGAGTTGGTGGAAAAGGAATAGGAAAAGGAAGTGGAGCAGGAGACAGCTGGGAGAATGAAGATTAATCCTTCCTTTTCTGAGCCCAACAACTTGAGAAGAATTGGTTGAGTTGTTCATGCAGTATAAGTAGAATTATATTTATGGGGATGCAAAGCTGCAGTGAAGGTGAACTCAAATTTGACTGTGGTTGACCTCCCATGCAGCACATCCTCTAAATTCAATGGGGCAAACTTGTTGTAGAAGTTGAAAAAGTGTGACCAGAATTCAACAATGCTTATGGTCAACTGTCTTTGGGAAACCAAGCCTTTTGAGTCCACCAACTGTCCAGGGATCCAGAATTGGATCTTAAATCAGATCATATATCAAAGAAGCATTAAGATCCCAACATTTTGAGATGGGGAAATAGAGAGGTGAGGCTTAGATGCATCTTCAGATAAATGTGTTGCATAAATGACTCCTTGACCCCCAAAATATATATATCCAGGACTTCTGTTGACCAATTTGGGAAGAATTGCATCACTCCAGTGACCAATCTTGACCACCACCTCCTCCTCCTCCTCCTCCTCCTCCTCCTCCTCCTCTTCCTCATTCTTCTTCTTCTTTCTCCTTCTCCTTCTCCTTCTCCTTCTCCTTCTCCTCCTCTTCCCCCTTCCCCCTTCCCTCCTCCACCTACTCAAAATTAAGAAACATATAGATGACTTTCAACCTTCTTTTCCACAGATAGTTACATTCTTATTGTTCTTCCTTCCTCTTTGGAAATTCTTCCACCCCTTCAACCATTTCTTGAAAATGCCAACCTTCCACTCTCTGAATCAGTGTTTCTCAATCTTGGCCAATTGAAAATGTATGAGGACTTCAACCCCATGAACAAGCCCAGCAACCATAGGCCTGATCTCCTCTCCTTGTTCCACCACTCAAAGATTCTTTTTAAAAAATTCAGAAGAATCCAGTTTCATTCAGCGGAGCAGGGGAGAGCAACCATACTTTACTTAGGATTGTCAATCCTTTAATGATTTTTATTTTAAGAAAGTTGCCCGCTGGAGCGGAACCTGGGAAATGTTTCCAGAAGAAGGGTGAGCCAAGGGATTTGTCATAAAGAAGAGATAAACAATCAGGATAATTTGGAAACACTGCCAGGCTTAGTAAGCGTTTCTGTGGAAACTTTAGTAGATGACTGTGATTTTCTGCGAAGGAATTTCAAACTGGGCTTGTAAATTGCACAACAACCATTTGTCTGAAATCCTTGAGGAGAGGGTTGGATGAGAAGACCTCCAAGGTCCCTTCCAACTCTATTATTCTGTAATTTTGATTCACAAATTTGGCTCACAAATAAAATCATTTTATATTGTTTAATTCAAGATGTTCGGATTCCCGTCTACAACTTCCAAACTCAACTTCCTAAACTCCAGCAATCGTAATCTGTTAAGTCCATCCATCTCAAATTTCCATTAACTACAGTCCTTCAGACAACAGAAGGCAATTTCTAAAGGGACAAGAGAGGTGGGGAAACCAACAGTGTAACTACCAATTTCGGGAGGACACAAATGATATCCTGAGTCACAGCTAGCCTTCAAATGAGTTCTCTTGAGATTAGGGTTTATCTGAGGAGAGTCATGGAGTCAGATCTGTACCACCAAGGAATAGTCATTTGTTGTAGCATTAGAGCCATGTTTCTTGACTTTGGCCATTGTAAGATGTGAAGACTGGCTGGGCAATTTTGGGAGTTGAAGTCCACATAGTTTAAAATGGCCAAGGTTGAGGAGTACTGAATTAGATACTAGATTGTACATTGTATAAGTCCAAAGCTCCAGATCATGATGGTGACCTCCAGAAGTTGTGGGTGCTCCATCATTAGAGGTTTCCAAGAAGAGATGGGACAACCATTTGTCCAGAATGGTGTATGGTCTTCTGCTTCAGCAGAATCTATTATTCCAGATCTATTATTATTATTAATCTATTCCAAATCTTTTATTCTGTTGTTCTGCTATTATGATGATGTTATCCATTCAGTGGTGTCTGATTCTATGGACCAGATCTTTCCATGTCTTCTAATCTTGCACTTCTTTGAAAGCACCAGAAGTCTACGTCAACCCATTATATAAATCCATTCTTCGGTTCTGTTCCACAGGCTGGACTCAATATGTGTGAACTGGCCAGATACAAGGTCCACAACTCACTTCACTTGTGATGGATCTCCAAATTTAGAAAACAGAGGACCTCCTTATACAAGGATGAAGTTGATAACCTGGCTACTATTTTGGAAACAAAGCCAGTTCTAAAACCTGGGGAAGAGTTATTAAAACCATCTGCCTGTCCTCCTTCACATTTTGGAGATTTAGCTTTGGGTCATACATAATTTGCATTTCAAGTTCTGGGAATGATACACACTGTTTAGTTGGTGCCTTGGTGCCGAGGGGATGAAGAGATTGGGTGGAGAATAAGACTTCACTATTATTAAGCAGAGGAAAGCAGTAATTTTGAGCAATTTGGAGGTTCTGCATAGGTTCTAGTTATTCAGAAGAGCTTGGAGCAAGTGTATAAATATACCGCCAGTTCCTTGGCGAAGTTTGTTTTGATGAAATTCCCACACTGTTCTTCTGTCAGCAGGTAAGATGTGAGTCTTTCTACATTTTAAAAGCCAGACCAGCTAAGCAAAGTAAGTAAACAGACTTCTGATTTACAGCAGGTCAACCTATGCTTATTTTTCTCCCCAGTGTTTATAGGGTGCCTTCTTTTCTCTTCATTGTGATGAGTTCCTTCAACATCTGCACTTGTGTGTCCTGTTCTTCTTCTCGTCCATGCTTCCATGCCAAGCCGTCATGTCTCTGCATGTACTTTTCACAAATTAACATACCTTCGCACCAAGAGCTGGTTTCTACTCCAAGCAAAACTCTTTCCACTGCTCAAAGGATCCAAGGGTTTCCCAAGCAGAAGACAAGAGAATACGGTTGCTTGTCAACCTCTCGACAGTTGAAGTGTCTGAGGGCTCCCACTTCTGGAAACTCATACAGCCTCCAAAGGAACCCACCACTGCAGTCATATAGGTACAATAAATGTTAGGTCCACATCAAAGAAGCGAGAAACCAAGAAGAAAAGACTGTTTTTAATTCATTACCATTCAATGCAGTGGTGGGATTCACATTTTATTACTGCCGATTCTGTGGGCGTGCCTTGGTGGGCATGGCAGGGGAAGGATACTATAAAATCTTCAGTCAAAGGTGGTATTTGCCGGTTCTCCGAACTACTTAAAATATCTGCCACCAGTTCTCCAGAACTGGTCAGAACCTGCTGAATACCACCTCTGATTCAATGTATTGGTGAAGATGGGAGGTGGGACTTCTAAAAATGCTAAGAATGGGACTGGGGCCCATCAGGTGTGGTTCAAATGGGAGAATTCAACAGAATTGGGTTGAAACAGATCTGGAATTTGTGTGCGCCAGAAGCCATGTCTGTTTTTGGATAATTGTCCTTTGAATATTCAGATCAAGGCAGGGGCCCAATGCAATGCCCCAAACTCATCTGAGAATTCAAGAGTCAGTTGATTGAAGGAATTGGTCGGGTTCAAACTGCTAAGAAATTGAATACTTGTTGAGCTGTAAACAAATACAATTCAACTAATCCATTCTGGTTTATTTGTTACCGTTTTCCAATTTCCTTTCCTTTCTTTATTTTTTTTAGCACAGTTCTGGATATGCTTTCTCTTCTTTGTCACGCCAAAATTTAATCCACTGCTTTAAATTACTGTTAGTATTGAATGAAACGGCCCAATACGCTAATTTATCTGGCTCGGATTTAAACCTGTTTGAGGGCTTGCAATATTCTGTTCTCATACTAGAGGGCCACATCCTCCTGCTTTATATTGGTTGAAGATACTGTGTGTGGTTATTTCAAAGGATTTTTTTCCCCCTTTATTTTTTAGCACCAAAGTTTTGGAAACTTCAGGCATGGGTGGGCAAACTAAGGTGTGTAACTGGACCTCAGTGCAGATATTCAGAATATTGAATATTTGCAATTGATCCAGAAAAAAAATTAAATTGGATGAGACTGTAACTATTAATTTTTCTTTAAAGGAAGGGAAGAAGCATTCTTTTTTTATTTGTCCAAAACCATACAGACCTAAATCTTTGCGTCTGATTCTCTTAAAACTCCTTCAGACCCCGAGCAAACATTAAAAATTAATATATGTTAATATATATATATATGCAGGGATGAAAAACTTCAGGATCAGTCTGAATGAACCATGAGGCACTCTGTACAGGTTGTCAAATCAATCTGATACTTTAAATATTTCCCCAAAGTCTCCAATAGAGGGCAGGAATAATTACTATTTCATGCAGTACTAATGTTCTCCACAAGAAGGCAGTAGTTTATTAGTTATTTTAAAAACGCGTTTTGCAGATCCTTCCTTCCTTGTGTAAAATTAGGCTGAAAGCTTTCTCACTCTGTACTTTAATTTTTCTGTTTTTGCGATAGGGCGAATTGCCATAAATTCAGAATAACAGAATAATAGAATTGGAAGGGACCTTGGAGGTCTTATAGTCCAAACCATGCTAAGGCAGGAAACCGTAGACCATTTCGGGCAACTGGTTGTCCAATCTCTTCTTGAACATCTACAGTCATTCCAAATGAATGTTGTTTGATGTTTTAACTATTCCTGTAGAACTTCAAAGGGACACCGGACAACCCAACATTTTAGAATGAATCCAGATTATTTCATATTCCACCTCAGCTAATCTCAGAAAGCTAAACCTGGTTAAAGTTTGTTCCGACCCGGTTTCGGGAGATCCAAAGGAAAAATCCAGATCTTTTTAGGTGAGTCTGGATTTAAAAAGAAAGAAAGAGCAAGAAAGGCACGATCAAAGCACTTCTTTAGAACGGCTAAATGAAAGGAGGGGATCTGGCCATCGATTTAAAAAGTCAAGTTCAGTTTAAAAAAAACTTGACTTCACAAGGTGTCACAGCTGGGGTGGGCTTCAAAACTTGTAGCAAGAGGTTCTCTGACCAGTTGCTGGATAGGCGTGGCCATGGTGGGCATGGCCTAGTTGGCCTCCTGCACTACGATGTGTGTGGGGGGCGTTTTTGTCCTCCGCAGGCTCCGGAGTCTTTCTGGAAGCTGGAAACAGGCCCATTTCTCCAAACTGCACATAATCTTAACTAGGGGCTCTCCCGAACCCCTGCAAACCCCCAGCAGCCGACTCCTGTGTCCCAGGGAGAATTAACAAATACACAACTCTCTTTTGTTTGTTTGTGCCTTTTCCTGGAGGGTGGGAAACCTCCCCCCCCAGCTTTCATCAATGTGAAAAATCAGGATAATTACATTTTGTGGTCAGGAAGGGAAAGACAGGTGAGAAAAAAAAGGAGGATTTTTTTGGAAGTGTTTTTGCAAGCTTGCCATCGTGGTGTTAAAAGCTGTCAACAATGTTTGACCGAATACTGAGTGCATGATGACTGTTCCAGGCTGTGTCAGCAGCTATTAACAACAATAGCAAAAAAAATACCATGACTCAGTTTTAACACTTTGCGGTTGTGCTCAAAACTTGCAGTGCTCTGGAACATATGAAACGATATTACTTTTGTTACTGCAAGTCAATGGACATATTATGACGATGATGTGCTTTGCTTGACAAAAATGTGTGTGAAAATCTTGGGAGCCTCTTCTCGATCATCAAGGCTTTGTTCCGCACTCTTTACATGTGCAGAAGTTGGTTTTTCTGGGGGGGACGGGTGGCTCCGGAACTTGTGAAATGATACCTCTGATGATAGCTTCATCAGAAAGGCGTGTCAGCCTGTGTCATAAGCTGTTTTGCATTAATAAAACTTTAAGGAATATTTTTTGGAGATTTTTGTTCTATGGAAGAGGCATCTCCATGGCTCTAGAGTCATCACCATCTGAGATTGAAGTTGGACAGAAGCTGGGGGGACAAAAACTTTGAGGAGGAGGGAATTTCTGGATCAAAAAATAGTCCAAACCCAAATCCAACTTCTTCTTTCTTGAAGCCAAATAGAGGCTGCGAAAAAAAAGATATATCTAGTTTATATCGCTCTAGTCCAGGGGTCCTCAAACTTGGCAACTAAGACTTGTGGACTTTAACTCCACAAGTCTTAAAATTGCCAAGTTTGGAGAACTCTGCTCTAATCGGATGAAAAGAAGGACTGGGAGGGACATGATAATGCCGTTCCAATATTTGAGGGGCTCCTACAAAGGCAAGGGGGGGTCCAAACTATTTTCCAAAGCTACCCAAAGTCAAGATGAGAAACAATGGAAGGAAACTAACCAAGGAGAGAAGCAACCTTGAACTAAGGAGGAATTTCCTGATGGTCAGAGCAATCAACCAAGGGAATAGCTTGCTTTCAGAAGTTGTGGGTACTCCAACACTGGAGATTTTAAAAGAAGAGATTGGACAACCGTTTATCTGAAATAGCATAAAGACTCCTGTTCGAGAAAGGGGTTGGATTAGATTCTAGAAGACCTCTAAAATCCCTTCCAACTCTATAAGAACAAAAGGACAGTCGCAAGAATTCAGAGGTGTGTTTCAGCTGCTTCCAGGCCCATTTGTGGCTTTGTGTAAGTACCAAATCAAGCCATCGTGATTTTAATCCGTTAAGTGGCCTGATTCATACATTGTGACTCTTTGTCGTTGGGTTTACACAGGGTCTACAGATGTATTTTGTGAAGAACGCTGTAGCTGAGCAAACCACAACTTAATGTGATGCAGGGACCCATATATTCCAAAGGTGCTTTTCCAAATGCAGCTGAACATTCAAACCAGGTTTGAAATAGGGGTCAAAGAGATCATCTGTATTAAAATTGAACAGCCCTCCCTCAACAGAGGGGGAAGGATACGACGCTAGTTATCCCATGTCTACAACACAATCCTTTGAGCAGTTCCAAGAAGGTTCCACATCCATTTGCACTATTCAGGTGATGCTGAGGACACAGGTAACTCCCCCAAGTGGCCTCCATGATCCCCAGAAAGAGTACTAATGACCAGATGACTACAAAGCATATAAATCCTTCCATTGTCAGGGAATTTCTCCTTAATTCTAACAGAAGAACAGAATTGAAAGGGACCTTGGGAGGTCCCCTAGTCCAACCCCCTGGTCAAACAGGAGAACCCTATACCATGTCAGACATTTCAGTTCTCTGATCTTTGTGGGAAGGGGCTAAACCTGAACAAACCATGACCAGTTGCTCTCCCATGTTATTTCTGACACAGAGATGGTTCCCCAGCTTGGTCATAATGGTTGAAAACTGCTACTCTTTGCAGTTTAAGTTGGACAAAGATGACAGGAACTGTGGAGGAAACAGGAATCCTTAATAAGCATAATTGCCATATTTAAGGGGAAATAGGAGACGCTCTGGAGAAAAAGGGCGGGTGTGAATTCTGGCTGAGACATTTCTGCTGGAGGGTTGTCCTGGAAACACCCAATTTTGGGGACAAGCAATGTTCTTCTGGATTCACTGACGTCTTTCAAAAGGAAACACCAAGGCAAGGGTTTTCCACTTTTAATTAGATGAAGGCATTGGCTTATTCAAAGCCAGAGGCCAGTCCCTTTACTTGGGTTTCCAAAATGAAGCAATCAGTTGGATTCTGAAACCTCCCAGTCACCTCCTGAAGAGCAAATCCCATGGAGCCTTAATGATGTTTACATCAAGGAAGTGAGGTTAGCTCTTTTCGGACCCTTAATTTCTTTTTACAGTCATGTTACTTGTTTACACGTCATTCTAAAGAGCTTATTTACTTCAAAATAATTCCTACGATGCCCAGAGATTGCCAAGAGAGACAAATCCACTTAAAATTGGCCTCACTCTGAGGTGGCCATTTCAAAAAGGTGGTGGGACATGTGGAGAAGGCATGAGGAGGACAAAGAAAAATAACACATCCGTACATCAGGTTTCTAATGTCAAAAATGAGATTGACCTCAACAGACATGATCCCAATTCTGAGCAAGACTTGGTAAGGTTCAAGAGCCAAGATGGGAATCTGATCATTGGAGAATGGAAGCCTAAGAAAACCATATTTGGGGGTTCTGTCCCAGGGTCCAGATTTGTCATCAGAAATGGCTCCCCCCAAAAATGTAAAAACCATGTCAAACCAGTAAGTCTAAATGCCTTGGAAGTTGAAACTAGTCACCATATATTATGTCGTGTGGGATTAGATGGGAACATCCCTGGTCCAAGATGTATCTGTTCTTACTTTCTTTTGGTCTTTTGAGATGAAGACCAAAACTAGACTTTTATGGTGCACTGGTATCAGCTCTACATGGGAGTCCAGACTGAGTGGACAAATCCATAAGAAGAATTATATGTCAGGATTCCGATGATTGCCCTAATTAAATCATGAGCCAAGCTTCAAAAGAATCCAAAAGATTTATTAGGAGCAACATGTCTGGCACCAACCTGTATGAAACCAACTGTGAGATACTATCCCCTATGACCATGTTTCCCCCCATCCTCCTGGGTGTGTCATAAATCAGATTCTCCAATGAAACACGTTCATGGGTTGGGTGTCATCAATCACACTCTCCAATGAAGGATTTTCATGGCAGAAGATCCAGTAGCCTAGGCTACAATCTCCACAAGATAAGTGTGGAATGTGATTCCGGCCTTCATCTGTTGCATTGCTCTCTCAGGCCTTCCCCCCTCCTTCTTATGGCAACTCGGAAAAAGGCATAGGAATTATTTACGAATTGACACTATATTCTTTTGAGATAGGGCCTTCAAAGGGAAGCTTAAAAGGAGGAATATTTGACCATAATTAGAAATGTATGTGTTATCACAGAATATTGGATGTGATTACTGTGGTGGCCCATCTGAATTCACATACCTTCCTGGATCATAAACTAAAAAAACTGGAATGTCAGCCCATGGTAATCTACTCACATGTTGGGGAGAGGCACAAAACAGGCCAGGATTTAGCCCAGGCAAACTCATATTGTGTGAATGCACCATTTTAGTCTTTACCTGAGATGGTTCAACATGTATGAAGGAAAGCCATGATCTGCTGATCGAATAAATAGATGTTGACCAAAAGTAAACTCAGCCTAAAGTCAAGATGTTTGGAGAGCATCACTGAGGTGGCCACATCGATATCCAACCACATCATTCAGAAGCAGAGGGTGTCCATCCCACTTAGAGACACCTGCAAGTTTTACTATATGGAGAACAAGTCCAGGAGGAACTCATTTTGTTCCTCCTAGTCTTCTCAAAAACAGCTAAGATTAAAGGCAGGGTGTAACTCTGCACCTCCTCTTAAGACAAGATTGTGATCCCAACTAATTGCTGCAAACATGAGAAATAGGTTCAGGTTAATTATCAACTTGTGGTTGAGATTGGGTTTTGTAGTTCAAAACTTATCCTGATGGAAAGCCATGGAGGACATGAGAGTAAGAGGACATGAGAATAAGGAAACAGGAGGAAGGTTGAGGTTAGATTAGATAGACTAAAGGCCTCTCTGATTCTCTTCCATTCTTTGGTGGACCAAACAGAAAGTTCTCACAGGGGAGATGTGAAGGACATCAAAACTTCTCACCTTGCCAAGAGAGGACTAGCCCAAAGTCATCCAAAGAACATCCATGGTTGAAGTTCTGGATCTCAATAAACTTCATTCATCACCTTAACCACTCCACCACACCAGTTTTCACAATTCATATATTATTGTTAAATTATTATTTAAATCACACCTTCATAAATCACTCTAAACCATGATGTTTATTTATTTGATTGGACAAGCTTGCTTTAGGAGTCAGTATGAAGGCTATTTATTTATTTAAGGTTTAGTATTTTTTTGGTTCATTATATTCTTTTCCCAGTGAAACAAATCTAATTTGAACTTTCTATATGAATCAGAGTTTTATCTGTTTTTTAAAAAGTTATAAAGAAAGGAGTCTTTGATGAAGAGTGGGCAGTTTGAACTCAAAAGACCAGATGTCCAGCATTGGATCAATTTGATTCCAATTAGAAATTTAATTAGTCTGAATTGGACTGATTTGGAGATCTCACTCTAATCAATCTGATTTTCTGAATTGGGGCAAATGTTTAGATTAAATCAGATCTTCCAACACAACTCAAGTATTCAAACTGAGTCATATCCCTTTCCCACATTTGTATGAGAGGGCTCCAAGTTTTATTTATTTGTAATTTGTAAATAAATATTTCTCCCACTTGAAAGTCAACTTGAAAGGATCTGAGAGAGAACGCAAACAATTATCAGCAATTTAGAACAAGCTTTATTTGCTGTGAAAATAAAGAATATGACAACACCCAACACAAAGGCAGATTTATCTAGGTGAGATGAAGAAAACGAGGACAATGGCATGTAGAATGGAGCTAGCAAAAGTTGGTAAAAGTTTGTGAAAACCGGTCCTTCGTGGTCTCCAAAAATCTCTTGGATAATCCATCCATATCAGTTTGATTGCACTGAAGAGAGGAGAGTTTTTGTGAGCATGTGTGAGAAGGTGGATCTTGGCTGTTCTATTCTTCTACAGTGTGGTGGAATGTGGTCTGGATTCCCAGAAAGGAGGGGGCGCATTCCAGAGGACCAAGAGGCAGTGGCAGTTTAGTTGGAAGGAAGAGTATTAAGGTGGTTCCTCCCTAGAGAATTTCAGCGTATACCTCTATCGATGCCTGCAGTTACTTCAGTTTGGCAAGATTTTGTCTACCGACAATAAAAGAAGCTGCATAGTAGTAACTCTACACATCTTTCTTAGCTTGGAGGGGCCTGACAAGAGCGAGTTAATAAGGGCCACAATCATTGCGACAATCAGAACTGCGTCTCCAACATCCTGAAGAGTAGGGCGATTCGGAAGAGAATCTGTAAGGGTCACAAGAAACAGGTCGACAGCTGTAGCGTCGGCGTTCTGCATAGCGTGGCTGACAGGACCAAGGAGCAGAGCTGTAGCCACAAGGATCATTGCTGTACCCGCAGCGATAGGTGTAGCCATGGGAGGGATAAGAGCTTCTGCCATAATTGGACGGATAGTTATAAATGCATGGATCATAGTATCTTCTACCATAGCTTGGAGAATAGCTATAGTCACATGGATTACATAATCTTCTACGATAGCTATAGAGATACTCCAATCCATATGGATCAGAGCTTCTTTGGACACCCCTGGAGAGGTACCCATCAGTGCGAGGATTATAGTAGCCTTGATTACTGTTGAAGAGGTATCCATAATTACATGGCTGATAGCCACTTCTCCAATCACTGGGTGAGGAACTATAGCCACAGGCCATGGATGGGTCAGAAAGGTAGCAACTCGGGCTAAGGTCAAACAGGTGGCGGTATCTACGTGGTATGTAACACCTGGCTGCAGTGCCAGCTAAGGAGCTGTAGGGTGGACAGATGCTGGGATTGGAAGCACTTGGCCTGTAGATGGTTGGTGGGTAATAGATGGCTTTGGTGCCACCAGAAGGATCATTGCTCAGGATGGAAATGCCGATCATATTTGAATGGAAGGATACCTGGAATCCAAAACACAAGGTAAGATGAGGATGAGAAGGTCCCTTTTCACCCCAGAAGTGGTTTATTTAGTCAAAAACTTCATATGGCTGTGCACCTTAAACAACTCTGCTCAGCTCACAACAACAGTCAAACCAGTAACTCTAAAACAACCGTAAAATGGTTTCCAAGTTCAAGAACACCTCACTTCTGGTGGTCTCTAGAACAGGGTCCCTGAAGGCCACCAGAGACTCACAAATAACAACCACGACACCCCTAAACCCTGCCCTGGAGTCATGGATGGTGCCACTCTCAGTATCCAGAAAGTCATATTTCAGAGAGAAGAACCATCCCTTCCAATGACCAACCAAGTCTTGGTGATGCAAGCCAGGTTGGTACACCTCTCCGTTGTGTTCCCAACCATCTTACAACATGGCGAATGCTGCGCCTCGGATTCAATATTAGAAGGAAGTTGGCTGGAGTCCAATTGCCTTGGGGACACTCTAGGATTTGTTCTGGGAATGCTGAGTTTTACAATCTGATGATGGAAGTCTTTGTGTTTGTTTGTTTGTTTTTAAATTGGAGCACTATTTAGTTGCAAGGATGGACCGAGTAAGCAAGCTCTGGAAATTGTTTTTCAGATACCGCGAGGTTGTCTCTTTATCTACCCATCTGTGTATCCCTAGCTCTGTCTATCTCAATCTCTAAAGGGCTGCTTTGTTATATCCGCATGTTGTTATTTCCATGGTTATCCTCTATTATCTGAGGATTACAAAGTTAAAAAAAAGTCAGACATTCTAGATCAGGAGCGATATAAGAAACGGGAAGTGAATGGTTTGAAGGAATTTGAATTTATCTCACTTTCCCATTATGAAGAGGTGAACCGGGTTGAGAAAACTTTAAACTTTTCTGAAATGAACCATGCCATTTGCAGTTAAAACATGTCTCTTTGAAAAGAAGTGGATTTAAAAAAAATCATATTGTTGAAAAAGCAAATTATAGTCAATAGATTTCATTAGTAACAAAGAAAGCCTTCCTTCCTTCTTTCCTTCCTCCGTTCTTCATCCTTCCTTCCTTCCCTCCCTCCATCTTCTTCCTTCCTTCCTTTCTTCTTTCCTTCCTTCTTCCTTCCCTTCCTCCATCTTCTTCCTTCCTTCCTTCCTTCTTTCCTTCCTTCTTCTTCCTTCCCTCCCTCCATCTCCTTCCTTCCTTCCTTCTTTTTTCCTTCCCTCCCTCCATGTTCTTCCTTCCTTCCTTCTTTCCTTTTTTATCTATCTATCTATCTATCTATCTATCTATCTATCTATCTATCTATCTATCTATCTATCTATCTATCTATCTATCTCTATCATACATGCCATTTAAAACACAGGACTTAAAATCAAATAGAAACAGCTATTCTACTGCTGAACGCTTTCCTACAAACACGAGGTTAAAATTCACAGATTCTCCCCCACCTTTAAAAAAATGTTTTAAGATCAGTTGCTTCTCCACCATCAGCTGAAAGTGTCCCTTCAATAAACCATTTGCCGAACCAAGTGAGACGCGTAGCACCTACCTAGAGATCTGGATAGACAGGCAAAATTTGAAAGAGGGTTCAAGCAAGACTTCCTTTTTTCTATATATACTTTCTCACCCATAGCCAGAAGACTTCAATCTTTAAAGGGGAGAACCTAATTATATGCCAACTCCAGATGTTGTACTCCTGCTGCAAATGAGTTTAATTACTTTGATAGCGGGTTGCTAATCGGCAGTCTGTATATCGTTCTCCTCTTCCGTGTAATTTTCAACTTTTAGCTCTGGTATATTGTGCTTTTCTGCACCCTTCTAATTTTAACGTCAGAGGAGAAAAGGTGATGTGTTAGCAGCTTTTTATTATATTAATTGCTGCCCTGGATTTGCATAGACTGCAGCCATGATATGATCCTAGGAACACACCATGCTCTCTTCACTGAATTCAAAGGGAGAATTATTGAAGAGATCCTGCATCCTCCTTCTCCTTCTCCCCTTTCTTCTCCCTCTCCTTCTCTCTTTCCTTCTCCTGGTCTATCTTCTCCTTTTCCTCTTTCTCCCCTTCCTTCTTTTCTTTCTTTCTATCTTTCTTTCTTTCTTTCTTTCTTTCTTTCTTTCTTTCTTTCTTTCTTTCTTTCTTTCTTTCTTTCTTT
>JANHFN010014972.1:0-13884 GCA_032468175.1 Toxicocalamus goodenoughensis
CCTTACAGGAAAAAGGCAGAACTTAGGAGTCAAACAGTAGCTATTCTAATTCAGTAACAATCAGAAACATATTAGAAAGGGGCCAAATAGCAACTATTCTAATTAAGTAACAATTACAAAGATATCAGAACTTAAGGGTGAAAGAGTAGCTATTCTAAATTAAGTAACAATTAAAGAACATATGAGAAGAGTGAAAGTATCCCACCGGAAAACTATTGGTCCAAATATATTTTACCTTTATGGGAACATGTCAGAAATTATGGATAAAATAGTAACTGTTCTAATTAATTATATTGCAATTAAGTAACCATTAAGAAAATGATCGGAAATTAAGACTGAATGTATCCAATTTGAAAACTATCGGTCCAAATTTTTTTTGCCTTTATAGGGAGGGGAATGTCAGAAGTTTTGAGTGAAATAGTAACTATTCTAATTAATTGTGTTATAATTAATTAGCAATTAAGGAAACTATAAGAAATTAAGTTTGAAAGCCACTACTTGAAAACTAGTCCAAAAATATTTTGCCCTCATAGGAAAATTTAAATTTATTTAAGAAATATTTTGCCCTCATGGGAAAATTTAGGAATAAAATAGTAACCATTCTAATTAATTCTATTCTAATTAAGAAACAATTAAAGAACCTGTCAGAAGTAAGGAGTGAAAGAATTGTTCTAATTAATTAACAAGATAGAATTCTTGGCTTCCTTTCCTGTTGGATATATTTGGAATTCACATTTAGTCAACCACCCTGGGTAAAAATAAAAGGACCTTGGAAAAAAAAACTCTATAGTGTCTTTTCTGCAATCACAATTAACAGGTGAGATGTAATAGAAAAAGTATATGACACACTCATGGACAAACATAAAAAAACGCCCCTCTAGAAACTTAGATAAACACTTGGTCTGATTTTTCCTTCTTATTTCACCGATCAAGTTTTAACACTTACCGAAATGACTTGGCAGTGAAATATCAAAAATTATGGCTCAGGATTGTTGCCAGGGGCACAAAATTCATTTGAAAGGTGATAAACACAGGGAGGCTATTTTCCGCATGTATTTGGCCATTTCATTTTTAAAAGCAATAATTTAACCCAAAGCAATGGATTTGGGGCTAAGTGCTCACAACTGCCCACAAATATAAAATTTTGGGCAGGGGTGGGGGGAGACAGAGAGAAATATCTGTTGGTTGCTTTTTTTTTTTTTTAAGAAGATGCTGCTGAGACAGATCATCGAAGTATAATTATGACTCAGATCTTTGCCACCTGTGTATAAAAATTCCCTGTGGGACAAAACTCCATGTTTCTCTTCAGTCAATGAGAGGCTTCCTTCATCTTGCTTAGTTCATTGGTGTCTCTTTCCTATGGATGACAAAACCATTGGGGTTTTTGAACCTTTCTAACCAGGAGTGTGAAGTTGATCATCTTGAGATGTTCATAGAATCCTGTCTGAGGTGGACCCTCTTCTCAGCTCCTTTCTCCAAGCTGAATCCCTGGTGTTCCCATGGATCATGAGGAGGAGAAGGAAAAGAAAAAAAACAGGAGCTCTACAGTCCATTTTTGAATTCTGAAGTCTCCCAATGTCATGGACATACTGTCCTTCTCACTCCTTCACAACCATGGAAATGAAAGTTCTGCCACCATTTAAAAACTGTTCTTTGTCCACAGCTCTACTTGGTTCACATAGTGCTGCTCGAAGTCCCAAAATTGTTAAGGCAAAGAAAAGCATGGAGAAGCGAAAAGGAGGGAGGGACCATAAACCATTCCTTCTTCTTTTGTTTCGTTTTCTGGCTTCTGTCAATCTTAAGTCTATAGACTTCCAAATCTCTTCAGTAAGAGTTCCAAGCATTTTCATCAAAAGTTGGTTTCGCCATTCTGTAAATCAGTCTCACTCCTGCCCTTCCTGATGCCCATTTTTTATTCAACAGCTGTAGCTATTGTGGTCTTCTTTATCATCCCCTTCCAGTAGCAAATTGAACCTGAACTCCAAAACCATATAGCTTTTGCCTCCGTCTGTACCCTTTGCAGCCTGTCTGTCCATTCTGTGAAATGTCCAGAATTCAAGTTGGCATTATGGACACAAACACAAAATCTTCATTCCAAAATGTAGGTGGTAGACCTGACCTTGTTCTCTACAGATCTCTTGGTGCAGGGAAGACCCCTCCCAACATCCAGCCAGTATCCTGATGGAAGGCAAATTTGAGGCTAAAGTCCAGGCTCCCTGGTGGATCCAGTTTTTCTGACCCCCTTCCAATTCTTACAGCCCAAAGCTCTACAGCACTGTATTCAGGCTTTCTGGTTCCAGCATTGATGGCCCTATAACTGGTGTTTCCTTGGGCCGGACTAGCTCTTTCCATTGGCCTCTGCTTCTGGGACTCTAGGTTTTCCGACCACTCCAGTTATAATCTGGATTGTTCTTCTGCTCTAAGGGCCTATCCAGAGGTGAGCGATGCTGGATGGGAGACTTGGCACCAAGTGGAGATTTCTGAGAAGCTGGAGAGCGAGGGTCAGGGACCTGGGAGTGAGGAGGGGGGAGGAGTTGCTTGTAATCAGCTGATTTATCTTGGTGGAAAGGCCTGTAATGGTCGGATGGTCCTTGCCCATGATAACTCAAGGGAGGTCTATAGTCAGACATCCTCCGATAATCTTGTTGGTAATTCTGGGGCCGGAATCCATCTAATCTTCGTCTCTTGGCTTCATGACAGTATCTGGAGGGGAAAGAAGAACACAAAACATTCAACTCAACAAAAGAGGCAAAGATGACCCTATCTAGGTCTTGGGATGCCTCTGGTGGCAAAGGCATGGAAGAAGAGAACAGGAATGTCAGCCCAGTTCCCCAGTATCTAGACACTAGGGGAAGGAAAGAAGATGGACAACAGCAGGGTTGGAGCTCAAGCCTACATGCTTTATATTGTGGGTCATATTACATATACTTCGAAAAACGGACAGAGCTCACAATGCAAATCTAGAACGTGGTTGAGGGGTGCAGAGATACCTCCAATGAAGGAATACAGCAACTATGTCCTGGAGAAGGAAAGCCTGTGAGAAATCATAGGGATGGAAGCAATCTTGGAGGTCTTCTAGTCCAACCCCTGGTCAAGGCAGAAACCTCACACTGTCCCAATCAAATGGTTGTCCAGCCTAATTTTGAAATCCTCTACCAATGGAGCACCTACAACCCCAGCAGAGAAGCTATTTGGCCGCTTATTTACTTTTGCTGTTTAAATCCTACCAACCCTACAGTTCAAGTAGTCCTTCCAAACTCCATTCCATGATCTGGCTGGCAAATACCATTCACTGTTTTTGGCATGCTGACTCCTGCAGAAACACCACAGACTAGCCGAGTGGCCTGCTTAGCACCTCACCTGTAGTCCGGTTGTCCGCGGTAATTGCGTTCACTGTTGTACTGATCGTAGGGGCGTTTACGAGACAGGTTGCTGGGCTGGTAGTTTCCTGAGCTCCGATACTGTTCTCTGCGCGCCTGGCGATCCGTATAATGGTGATCCTTGTGCCAGCGCGGCTCATATGGGTGATAACGGTTTCTGCCCCAATTCGTATTGGCATTGCTACTGTAGTTAAATTTGCGATCCCTCTGCCATTCGCTTCGTTCTGCATGACAAGGAAGGGGAAGAAGGTAGCACTCTTTCACAAGAAGCCCAAGTGGTATTCACTATCTGTACTTCTGCCTTTGTCTACTATTCATTTGATTTTTATCATCTCCTTTTTAAGAGAATAAGAAAAATGAGGAGGAACAATAACACAATAATCAAAGCATCCATAACAGGAACAGCCCATCCAGAGTTAAACTGGGAGGCCTGAACCGTGTAGCTCATGTGGTTCCAATAAGGGGGCCAAGGATAGTCATGCATTGCCCCCTTCCCCCATCCCAGGAAGCTAGATGGGACATCAGGAAGAAGGGCAGAGCTTCTATGCTCTTCAAGAAGATCTGCCATCACACCGCTTCACCCCTGCTTTACTTTGATGGCAGCTTGACATAAAATAGTTTTTAAAGTTTTTAAAAATATGTTGGATAACCCTTTGTCTGAAGGGATGTAGGGTTTCCTGCCTAAGCAGGGGGGTGGACTAGAAGACCTCCAAGGTCCCATCCAACTCTGTTATTCTATTCTATTCTAATATGGGGATGGGGGAATGCACATATGTTTCCAAGATGGCGCCGATGACAAGTGCCTCAGTGAAATGCTCTCTAATGGTTTCTTTATTCTTTATTATTATCTGCAATTCACTATGAATTTCATACTTATGAGACCATCTGCTAAGAATTAGGCAATGTTTCCTTAAGGAGCAGCTTTCTGATTCCTCACCCACCCCCCTCTTTGCAAACACGGAGGAGATTCTAACTAGCTCCCCAGTGCTATGGATTACAACAAAGAAAGCAAAGAAGCGGCAGCGCTGAAAAAGGAGACGAGGTAAATGAGCAGGAATTGTAAACAGACTAAGGAATAGGGGAATAGTCCCTGGTTGATCCAGGAGAAGCTCTCTTTTCGGGCGGTGGAGAATTGAAGCTGCTGAAAGTTGGGACAGCTCCAGAACGGAAGAAAGAAGGAAAGAAAGTGTGTCACTTTGGTGAGATATTTTAAAATGCTATTTTGGGGGAAAGAACACCCGAAGGGGGTAAAGGAAAATTTGAAAAGTGAAGACAGAAGAGGATAGGCAGCGAAAACAAGCTTGAAGTCAAACTAAGTGGTTTTTTTTTTTGCTGGATTTTATTATGGATGCCAAAAGACTTTATCTACAAACTGGACTGGTTTTTCTTTTTTACTGTTAAGCAATAATTTTTATGAAAGGAAGAAATTTTTCTTTTTACTTTATAGTTTTATTTGGTTTTAGTTCAGAAAAAAGGACTTTTAAACTTTTTTTCTTTGTTTGTCCTGGTTATAAAGAAAGAGAAAGTAGAGTATACTAAGTAACACGGCCACCCAGAGGTTTGAATACATTGGGTTTTTTTAATTGAGTATAAAGGGACTTAGAATTTTACTTCAAGGACATTTCAGCCTGTCTGTTTATGTGCTTTAACAAGATAGTGGGATGAGCATGGGAGGATGTTATTGAGGGTGCTCTTCTGGTAAACTGGCTGGAGTCTGGAGTTGAAAGAGATTATAGCAACCTTGAAAAAGACTCTGGAAGAAAATTGTTTGGATTCTGACAAGAGAGCCTTGGACATTGTACTGTGGCGGTGTTTTACTTTGTGACAGAAAGTTCTTTTTTTTTCTACTTTCCCTCTTTTGTTTTTTGTTTTTAGCTGGCATCTGTGCCTGTTTAGCCTTCTTGATGGGATTCTTTTTCTTTTTTCATTCACATAACTAGGAGCTTTATTTTGTATTGGAGCAGAATTTTTTTTTCTCTTTTAATTTTCTTTTGCTTTTTAATGGAATTCTTTTTATTTTAAATTGGAACTTTTAAAATAACTATTAGTATTAGTGTTTACTTTTTTGTCTTTTGTGTCTCCTGAAGAATGTGCATTTTCTTTTTTTTCTTTAGTATGTATCCTTTTTTTTTCTTTTTCCCTAACTGGGAAACATCATATTCACTTACTTTTTTCTTCTTTTTCTCTTCGGAGATTGATTAATTATTTACTAGGCATACTCCTCCCCATTCAATTGGATTATGGTATAGAAAAACCTGAAGATTTTTATTATTGTTGGTGACCTGTCAATCTCTTCCTATCTAATTGGATTAGGGTGTAGAAGAACCTGAAGTTTTTTACTGTTGTTTGTAATTTCTCAATTGTTTCCTACATAAGTGGATTAAGGTATTGAAGAACCTGAAGATTTTTTATTGTTCCTTGGGACCTGTTAGTGAACAGATCTGCAACTGACTGGAAATGAGTAGGAAGATATCTGCTACAGGATCCTCAATACTAACTTCTTCCTCTTCACCACTTGGAGGACAGCGATCAATACAGATGATGTTACAGCAGGAGAAAGAAAGAGAGAAGGAAAAAAAATGTTACATTACAGATGATTATGCAAGGAATTCAAAAAAAATACAACAAAGAACAGAGAAGATTGAACAAAGAACAGAAAGAACAGTTGAAAAGATTGAGAATATTTAACAAATGATGAAGTATGAGGATAGATTCCAGAAAATTGAAAAAAAGGATGAACAAAGAGATAAGAAAATTGGTGATATTGACAGCAGATTGAGTGTGGTTGAAGAGGAGAAAAGTGGAATGCTCATATGGGAGATTGACAGGGCAGAATTTTATCTCAGATTCCAAAATATAGAAGAAGAAAAGGGAGAAAACCTGCCAGAAATAATGACAGATATATTAGCAGATGCTTTGGAGATAACTAAAGAAAAAATGATGGATGGAATAGATGAGATATTCTAAGTCTTTACAAGATATGCAATGAGAAAAAACTACCTAGAGAAGTCCATGTAAGATTCACGAAGAAAGCAATCAAAACTTAAATATTAGTGTGCAAGAGAGAAAACATTGAAATATAAAGATAAGGAGATTGTGTGGTGAATTATTTTATGCAAAATACTTCAGAAGGAAAAAAGAAGAAACTAGATGAGAAGAGGCAACAATCAGAATTCAAAAAGAATGCTTAGATGTAAGAGATAAAGAAGAAGGTGCTATAGGAGGCACAGTAGAACCCAGAGCAGCAAGAGAACAGAGATCCACTAGAGCAGTAAATCCTTCTTATAAAGTATAAATATGGAAGAGAAAAATTGATTACAATCAATATAAATGGACTTAATTCGGCTATTAAAAGAAGGAAAATATTTCATAAATTAGAGAAACTAAAATTAAACATAATCTGTCTACAAGAAGTACACATCAAAAAGCAACATGAACAAATATTGATACAATCAAAACTTGGGAAAATATATACTTTGTTGACACACCACAAGAAAAGGGGAGTGGTTCTTTATATCAGGGATACTATTACAGTTGAACAAATGTTTACAGATGAGGATGGAAGAATCCTGACAGTGGAAATAATTGATAACAATGTTAAAATACTTTTAATAGCAATATATGCTCCCAATGGAAGTCAAGAAGAATTTTACAGAAAATTACATAAGAAAATAATCAAACTGGACTATGACAATATATGCATTATGGGAGAATTTAATGGAATAGTGGATGTGAAATTAGATTATAAATCACAGAAAAAGAAACATAAAGAAAAGACAAATGTTGCAGATATTAGAGGAAGACCATAGGAGATTTGAGAAGGAGTTACAGAAATATCCACAAAAAGGACATTTTAATTCAAATGGACACAATTAAACATAAATGGGGTTAATGGAAAAAGAAGAATTAGCACAGAAAATTAGAAGTGCTAAACAGAATTATTTCAAAGATGCAAATAAACCAGGTAGATGGTTAGCATATAAATTAAAGAGAGAGAGACTTGAAAATGCAACTGATAGATGATCAAGGAAAGATCTGCTATGGAAATGAAGAGAAGAAAAAAATCATACAGGACTATTATGGAAAATTATATGAGCAAGAGAATGTTGAAGAGGAAAATATTAAACAATACCTGCAAAAGGCGATGTTACCCCAAATACCTAATGACATTGAAATGATGTTAGAAGGGAACATAACGATGATGGAATTAACTGAAGCATTAAAAAAACAAAATAATGGAATGGCACCAGGCCCAGATGGATTACCAGCTGAATTTTATAAGACTTTACAGGAATCTTTAAGTCTCCCGTTATTTGAAGTGATGAATGAAGTCATGTCAAAGAAAAACATACCTAGTTCATGGTCAGAGGCTCTTGTACCAAAGGAGGATGCTGACCCACAACAAATCAAGAATTATAGACTTATTTCTTTGCTAAACTCAGATTACAAAATCTTCGCTTCAATAATGGCAGAAAGACTCAAAAGATACCTGAACAATTTTATGCACTATGATCAAAATGGATTTCTGCAAAGAGACAAATTAAAGATAACATGAGAATAATTTTGGACACTTTGGAATACTATGAGGCACATTCGGAGAAGCTAATGGCTCTGATATTTTTAGATGCACAAAAAGCCTTTGATAATGTGAATTGGTGGTTTATGTTATTACAATTGGAGCAGATGGGCTTTGGTGTGAAATTTATTCAAGCCATTGAAGCAATATATCATAGACAATCAGCAAAGGTAATGATAAATTGAGAGTTAACAGAAAATATTGATATTAAGAAAGAAACTAGGCAAGGTTGCCCGCTATCACCTCTGTTGTTTGTGCTGACATTGGAGGTACTAAACAGAAACATTAGAGAAGATAGGGAAATAAAGGGAATGAAAATTAAGAGGGAAGGATATAAACTACAAGCATTTGCAGGTGACCTGGTGTTTATTTTGGAGGATCCATTAGAAACAGAGTCTAAATTGATAGAAAAGATTGAGGAATATGGATTTGTGGCAGGCTTGAAAATTAAAGACAAAACGAAGATATCGACAAAGAACATAGTTGAAAAACGAAAGAAAGAGTTGGCAGAGACTTTGACGATCCAGGTCACAAATAAAGTTAAATACCTAGGAATATATTTAAAAGCTAGATGTGGTACACTGAAAGAGGATAATTACCACAAACTCAAGCAACAGATTGTGACAGACCTGGCAAAATGGAAAATTTTGCAATTATCTTTAATAGGGAGAATATTCACAATTAAGATGAATATATTACCAAGGATTCTATATTTGTTCCAGACAATTCCAATTAAATTAGGGAAATACCATTTTGAAGACTTAAATAAAATAGTACTGAAATATATTTGGCAGGGAAAGAAGTCAAGAATTAAATTAAAATTATTACAAGATTCTAGAACAAGAGGAGACTTTGGCCTACTCAATTGGGAACTATACTATCAGGCAACAATATTAATGTGGGTTAAGGAATGGATAAGAAATATTATTGATGTTGGAAGGTCATGACTTGTTGCTGGGATGGCATGCCTTCTTATGGTACAAGGGGACTAAAACACATGGTATTTTAGGAGGCACTATATATGAGAGGCTTTACTATTAATATGGGAGAAATTTAAAAGACAACATTATTTAAAATACCAGTCTGGTTGTCAACTATTGAAGCATTTGCATATCCAGTAATCTATAAAATGGAACAAACAGTTAGATATGGTGAACTTAAATCTATGCAAGAACTAGAGGAACAAGAAATAAGGATGAATTGGTTTTCATATGTGCAAATATATTCTGGATATGATAAACTCTAAAACAGAAGGTTTTTATGATAAATTAACTGAGTTAGATAAAATCTTGACAGGTACTGATGAAAAGGCGATTAAAAATATATGGATATTTATTAGAGGTTAAGCTAGAAGAAGAACAAGTAAAGAAGCAATGATTGCATGGGGAAAGAATTTTGGATATGGGATAGATCTAGAAAGATGGCAGAAATTATGGTCGCGAAATTATAAAATGACAATGTCAACAGCATATAAAGAGAATTTCTATAAGATGTTTTAAAGGTGGCATTTACCCCCAGCAAGAATGTTCAAGAACAAGTCAGAGAAATGTTGGAAATGTCATCAGATACCTGGATCATACTACCATATGTGGTGGACCTGTGCAGGGACTAAAAGATATTGGACTAAAATCCACACAAGGTTGGAAAAAATGACAAAAAAGCACATAGATTTAAAACCAGAGATATCTTTATTGGGCATCATACCTGAAATATGCAGTAGAGAATTGATATATTTGATTGTAAATGTATTAACAGCAGCTAGAATTGTATTTGCTAAAAACTGGAAAAATGAGAAAATTCCAATGGAAGAAGTTATTAAGAAAATAATGGAGTGCGTAGAAATGAGTAAATTGACAATCTCTCACCTGGGTAACTGAAATGCCTTCTATTTGGCTGATGGTAGTTCTCTCGTGGATGTCCATGCATCTGGGAAGGGTAAGGAGATGGCTGCTGCAGTTTTTGACCATGAGGGCTATGGGGGACAAGAGACATCGGAATATCTCGACTGGTCCCAGGAGCTTCTGGACGAAGCCGCTTGCCACTCGTTGCCTCTTCCTTCTTTTTTTGTTCCTGCCGAGCAGAAAGACAACATCATCGGAGAACTCAAAAGACCAACAGTAATAATGATTAGGGTCTTATTAACCAGGGTCTGGGGAGGAGGGAGGTCGCTGGAGAAATATTGTAGGGCCTCTTCTAGAGGAAAGGATTAAACAAACAAACAGAAAGAAAAGGGAAAGTCTTTCTACCCCATACCTCATTTGTGACCAAAGATGTCTTCATCATCAAGGTTTGCTAGGTCAGCCCATTTTTGCACCCCAGGGGACCCCCCCCTCCACAGTTGCATTTGGCAGACAACTTGAAGAAAAAGCAATGCAAGTCCACCAATGGAGACTGGAGAGCCACTTGTCCAAGATGGGATAGGGTCTCCTGCTTGAGCAGGGGGTTGGTTTAGAAGACCTCCAAGGTCCCTTCCAGCTCTACTCTGATTGATTAATAAAGGGCCAAGTCCAGCCAAAAGGAGCTGGAGGTTCACAGAAAAGTGTCAAGCAGAATTCCTCTAGTTCCTGAGGTTTTCTTTTTCACAAGATGTTCCCATTCCTTCCTTCTCTTTATTTATATTTGTATCCCTTGCATTCTCTACTGCACAACACAAACACACACACCTTTGTTCTTACCTCCTGTTCCCGGGATCGCTTTTTGCTAGCCATCTTGTATATCTTATGTAATTTCTTGGCATTAAATTCAGTAAACTTGGAGACAAATACCCATAGATTCCTGAAAGGAGATGAACAGATAATTTTAATTTTCTCTTTTTATGACCTGGGCCAAAAGTTCAAACTTTTCATGCCAGAGAAAAGAGTTGCCCCAAACAAACAGTGATGGAGAGATGTTTTATTCTGCTACTTCTCTTACTGCAGACTACTGCAAATGCTTGTATCGTGGTTTTCTAGGAGTTTGGACTAAAATGTGGATTTTGTTTTTAACACTCTGACGTATTTCCATATAGGGGAATTCAACACAATTCAACAATTGGAGACTGCATCTCATTTGTAACATTTCAGTAGGAATTCGAGGGGAGTTGGGCTTTGTTTGCTTGTGGCTATGTAGAGATTCTAGGCTGATTCCTCTTTTAACTCCATCCCCAGGTTCTGTCTCTTCTTTCCTTAAACCTCCAAACTCAAAAAGACTCCTGACCTGCAAGTCTGACTGCAACATCAGGACAAAAGAGAGAGAGATTATGATAAGGAACCACAGGGAGATGATGGACCTGATACATGATCCAGAGGTGAGAGTAGAAAACCCTAAGCAAATGATAATGAACAAAAAATTCAGAAAATAGAGGAGAAATTAGAAGGAGCAGAGGAAAGAATAGAGGAGATAAATCATCAAATGACACAAGTAGATAAAGATGCGGAAGAGATAGTAAAGATCCTTGAAATGGAATAGGAAGATTATTCATCAAGAAGTCAAAATATAGAAAAGGTAGAGAGAAAGATCTCCCAGAAGTAATGAAAGAGTTACTGACAGGTGCTCTAGAGATTTAACAGCAAGAGAGTTGTGGAGACAAATGAAAGAATTAGACTAACTATGAGTTATGTAAGGGGGATAAAAGATCCCAAGGGGGAGGAGCATGGGAGATGTGTCAAAAAGTTAATAAGAAATGAAATACTAAAAAGAACAAGAGATGATGGATAGATACAAAATTCCTCTTAATATAGGGATTGCTTTATTAGGGGTTAGAAAAAAGACATAGAAAGTAGAAATTGGGAAAATATTATTATGCATACTGCTATATAATAGAATAATTATAATTACAATGTACATGTAGATGTTAGAAGTTGAAGGATTATTATTATGTATACCTAAACAGTTTTATTATTAGTATTGTGTATAAAGTAGACTGAACCAGACAATACACTGTTCACTAAGCACTCATGTATGTTAAAGAAAAACACCCCATAAATAAAATTATAAAAATATAAATAAATTGGAAAGAGAAGGGAGGAGGTGGGCAGAGGGACAGATTGATGATTTGGTGGGCAGACAAATCACCTTCTCCATACGTTAAAGACTTCCTGTTCAGTGTGGATTTTCAAACATTCAGCAATGTGGTCTCCGATCTTGAGTAGGCAGCTCCGTGTTTGCTCCAGCTGGTCGTGGTCTGTAAGTCCTCTTTCTGGCTTATCCAGCTGCTTCAGGGACTTCTTAACTGGCCTCATCAGCTCTTTGCACTAGAGAGACAGAAAAAGCAAAGCTCGACATTAGTCGCACATCAGAAGGAAGGAGGAGGACAGAGAGACCCTGATGGAGGCAACTGTTTGAGGGTAGGGGCCCATTTGAATTTTGGGGAGGGGATCTGTTGTGGCTCCAGCCACAGGCCTTCCCTGTTCACAGGATAAGTCACCATGCTACAGAGAGGATAACTTTTGAGTGGAAGATTCAGCCTTTTTGCAAAACAGAATCTCCCTTTTCGATCAGCAAATCCATGATTCTCCTGTTTTAGAGATAAACTGGTTTAGGGAAAAATGATTTTCTATTGAGATAAATATGCCAGGGACCAGTGTTTGGCTTGGTAGCAGGTCAGTTGTCTTAACTCAAAAGAGGAAGCAAGCAAGAAAGTGAAGGAATCTGAAGTGCACCAAAAGAAACATCTGGAGCCCCACCCGATATCCAGCCCCCAAGGAAGCAAAAGCTACCCCAAATTTCAGGATGGGATTTAATGCTTGTCTGGGGAAGCCATAAAATCTTGGAGACTATGCGAGAGATTTCCCATCTTTCTTTAGGATAATTTATTAAGGTGAAGGAATGATACTTTTTCTTCAAACCAGAATAACAGATTATTTCATTATATAGGTAGCCTTTGACTTACAACAGTTCATTTAGCGACCATTCAAAATTACAACGGCACGGAACAAAGTGACCATTCTTTTCACCCTTATGACCTCTGCAGCATCCCCATGGACATGTGATTTACGTTCGGATGCTTAGCAGCCAGTTCCTATTTATGATGGTAGCCGTGTCCTGTGGTCATGCGATCCCCTTTAGCGACCGTCTGAGGGGAAGCCAGGTTCACTTAACAACCATGTTACTAATTTAACAACTGCAGTGATTCACTTAACAACTATAGCAAGAAAGGTCGTAAAACGGGAGCAAAACTCACTTAGCTAATTTCCCACTTACCAAACATAAATTCTGAGCTCAATTGTGGTCATAAGTCTACCTGTTTCTTTGTTTCTGACCTGAAGAAAGTCTGAAGTCCTTTCTTGTATCCTTCCGTGCCCCCTTTCTTCTTGTGCTTTTTCAATTTTGCCTTCTTTGACCCCACCCCGTTTCCTATTTTTAAATCTTTGGGGATTGGTTAAGGGTATCTTTCTTTGAAACTTCACAAAGAAGAGGTAAGCTGATTTGGGAACTAAACAGCTGCTGCTCTCTGAGTCAAAGGGAGATTTTCTAGGGTCAATGACTAGCCCTCTTTGACTTTTCTCCATTCTGATCCTAGAGAAGACTCACAATGGTGAAGGTTGCATGGTCTAACTCATCCTCTTCCTCTTCTTCAATGGGGACAGGGTCACTTCCTGCCGTAATGTGGACGGGACCCTGACCCAGCAGTTTCTTCCCTTTGTTTCCGGGTTTGGCCTCGGCGCCTTTGGGCTGTGAAAAGACAAGAGGAGAAAGCATCCCTCATTAAAAAGCCCAGAATGGAAAGTCGCGGATGTGCCAGTAAGAAAATGGAAGGCAGGTAAAAAAACAACAACCAAGGGTTGTGAGAAACTTGCATTCTGCTGCCTGGAATTTCCAAGTGATTCCAGGTGCTCCTTCAAACAGGGGTCTCCATGTTTCTGGTAATAACGTAAAGCTAAAGATTTACTCTGTCCAGTCGTGGCTGACTCTGGGGGATGGTGCTCATCCCCCTTTTTGGCTTAGAGG
>JANHFN010015014.1:0-13878 GCA_032468175.1 Toxicocalamus goodenoughensis
AAGAAAGAAAGAAAGAAAGAAAGAAAGAAAGAAAGAAAGAAAGAAAGAAAGAAAGAAAGAAAGAAAGCCAATTTTACTCACGTAAGATTTGTATAATTCTTGAGTTGGTTGTTTCAACCACATGATCTGCAGCCGAATTTTCTGCAGAAATTCTGGATCTGCTGGGCACCTGGGGCAGATGCTGGAGGTGGAATCCACCAGGGTCGGACACAAAAGCCAAAAAATGGATGCCAAGACTGGACAGGAAGGTAAAGAGAAGAAAATACAGTTGTGAGTTGTCATTGCCGAGAACGAAGTGCAGTTTGACGCGATTCGCAGGCAGCCATTTATTTATCCGGAATTTTGTTCAACAAAAACTGCCTCGATTTTGAAAATTCACTTCTTTGGAAGTGAATATCCCCATGCTGCCTTTTGCTGACACTGAGCTGTTTGGGGCTCTAATATTCCCCTGACTCCCAGAGCAATGGGGAGAAGGGGGTGTTAACACGATTTAAAATATTTTAAATTCATGTTTTGCCCTGAAGTTGCAATGAGGACATTGTTCATGGATAGTGTTGAGTTCTCCTCTTCTGACTAGCACTGTGCTGACTAACACTGATGATGTTACCTACTTGGGTAATGAAACGTCTGCAAGAAAACAACCAAGTTCAGAAAGTACCAAGGACCCCACAGTCCTCTTCCCTCCTCCTCCTCCTCCTCCTCCTCCTCCTCCTCGCACTGCTGATGTTACCTAGTTGGGTAATGAAAGGAGCCAGGAGTCAAGATAGAAATCAAATGGAACTGAACCGACATGAAATGAAGGCAAATGGAATTAATGATGGTAGGATAATCCAGAAACGTTCTGCCTGGAACGAGTCATAGAATCATAGAGTCCTAGAGATGGGAGGGACCTTGGAGGTCTTCAGGTCATCTTGAGGTTCGGCTAGTTGCTGCGGTTCAGGTTTTCTAGGTGGGACGCCATATCAACCTCAAAACCTCCAGCCACTCAAGAGGCCAGCCTGAAGGAGAAAAAAATGGGTCGTTTCCTCTCTAGCTACGGTTTCTTGGTTCTTCAGGAAGCTCATTTTTGCTAAACACTCGTCAACGGGGCAGAACATTGAAGAAAGGGAAGTAGAAAGTGGGGTGCAGGATCGGTCCTGCCGAAGGGTTGTCTCACACATACACACACACACACACACAGAGAAGGAAATGTGGAGTCACCACCTACCAAGATGAACAGCGACCGCTAAGGACTTCTCCACCATTCTTCTGCAGTTGACTGACAAAAGGGGGAACCTTGGTTGCAGTCATCTCTTCGGGTTGGGCGTGGCTCTCCTCGCCCACACACAAAACCCACACTCGCAGACACACTCGAGAAAGAAGAAGAAGCACTCACAAAGGCAGGGCACGAAGGGAAGCACAACCCTGCCAAGCTTGGCATCAGGTTCCCTGAGGTCAACACAGGTCACAAGAGCAAGGAGACCATGGTAATGGAGGCTGGATACTTCCCTTTCTGTGGGTGACCAGGGTCTCCGGTCTTGACAGTGACACAATTGCAACCGTTGTTGACATCAAGGAATCTGAAATACTTCTCTCTTTGAAAGACAGATCATGAAATATGGAGAAAGTGAAGAACAGGAACCGTTGGCCGGATGCATTGGAGAAAGATGGAGAGCCAACCAGGTTTTGTTCTTATTGTCTATCGCTTTTTGTTGTTGTTGTTGTTGGCTTATTTCTATGTGGTTGCACCACCTAGAATTGTGTTTTTAAGGTGGGTGATCACCTACGTATTTTCAGCTCTAGGGGGCGGTGCTCACCTCCGTTGCAAAGCCGAAGAGCCTGCGCTGTCCAAAGACGTCTCCGTGGTCATGTGGCCGGCATGATTAAACACCAAAGGCACACGGAATGCTGTTCCCTTCCCACCAAAGTGCCCCCTATTTTTCTACTTGTATTTTTCTTTTTTACGTGCTTTCGAACGGCTAAGTTGGCAGAAGCTGGGACAAGGAACGGGAGCTCCCTCCATCACACGGTGCTAGGGATTCGAACCGCCGAACTGCTGACCCTTCTGACCGACAAGCTCAGTGTCTTAGCCACTGAGCCACCACGTCCCTCCTTTCAGCGAATAGATACATTGAAATTCAGGGTGCCCAACTTGAGTTAAACTAGAATAGCTTTGATCACGTGACTCCGTCGTAAATATGAGTCAGTTGCCAAACCTCTGAATTTTGATCAGATGACCGTGGGGATGCGGCAATGGTCATAAGTGTGAAAAACGGTCATAAGTCACTTTTTACAGTGCTGTTGTGACTTTGAATAGTCACTAAATGAACTGTTGTATTTTAGTATATCATATAGCATCCCTGTATTTAGGTATAGCATACTGGGTGAAGCTAGCAGATGGGCTTTGTCATCCAGGATGCAGGCAGTTTTAAAATGTTGCCTCACCCTGACTGTTTTTACTTCACAGAATTATAATCCTCTCTGTTTGCAAGGGAGAACTGCAGATTAGAAAATGCCTGTGTACAGATAAAGATTAGATAATCTGTTGACTTCCGTTTCTTTCTTTGTAGTTTCCAAGCCTCAAATATTCTGACCCTTTTACCAACAGAACTGTGTCTGGATATTGCAAATTTACATGAAAATGTCTTTATGCAATGCCTAGATGAATGTGTACTTGAGTGCTTGACCGACTACAATAAATACAGACAAAAATTTACATGTATTTTCAAGTTTTTCAAGTAATTTGATGTTCCGTAAATACTCCCCCCCCCCCCAAATATTTATTTTTGGAATATTTTGACATTTTCCTCTTCTGAACTTTCGCCTACTGCCAAAATGCTGCAAAGTATGTTGACCATGAACCCTTATCTGTATTTGAGGATACCAGACCTTCAGCACGATTGCATTTTGAATAGCCTTACAAGTATCTCAGAATAATAGGGCTGAAAGGGACCTGGGAGGTCTTCTAGTCCAACCCCTTGCTCAAAGCAGAAGACTTTATACCACCCCAGGCCAGTGTTAGTGCAGTCTGCAAGCTCAGAGCATATGTGATATGATAATACATTCCCATTATTATTTTTTTTAAAAAGGAAAGATCTGCTCTCCATAATTTTTTTAGCTGCTGAGCCATCCGTTAGCCTCCCATTATAGGAGGATATAAGCGTGCAGGTCCTCCTCCCTGAGGGTAAAAATAAACATTATTTTCCTTCCCTTCCTCTAAGTTTGCAGATTCAGTTTTGCCAGTACATTCCTTGGAAGAAGATAAGGGAAGGAAAGGAGAACTTTCTACCCAGAACTGGGTATTAAAATAGGAGCTGCGGCTTTACTTAATCTTCGGGCCCTTTTCCTCGATGTCATCACTGCCTCGTGACTCAGTCGAAACACCAAAAAAAAAAACAGAAGAAAAAAAGGAAGGGACCTCTTGAAGTTCCGGCCAAGATTTCTAATCCGTGTGAAATTCAACAACCAAGAGCCAAAATAAACTCCAGTTCATTGTGTGTCTCTTCAAAGTTACAACGGCCCTGCAAAAAAAAAAAAAAAAGCAGCTTTGCGCCTCCTCATGCTCAGGTGAATGAAATTCAACTGTGGGGTCCTTGGTGCTCTCTAAGCTGACCCAACCAGGTAAGATTATCGTTGCTAGTAAGGAGTGGAGTTTGCTGTCAGTTTATATTCTAGTGACTTGCTGGTCTTTCAACAGACACATAGACATGAACATCATATATAGATTATGCAAAAGAGACAATCAACCAGCCCCAAAGAGGGAAAGACCCCCATCACCTCTCCATCAGCAATCAGCTTCGATTAACTCCAAAGTTATATCAGTTATATATACCATCAATCAAGTAAACCACACCCCAATCAAGAACCTGCCAATGAAGCCAAAGAGAAAACAGCTCAACCAAAGAATCTCTAAGGCTGCCCCCACCAGCACTGACCAGCCAAGCCACCAGAATATAAACTGTCAGCAAACCTTACTAGCACGGATGATGTTACCTAGTTGGGTTATGAAACGTCTGCAGGAAAACCAGAAAGCTCAGAGCGTACCAAGGACCCCTTCATTGCATGCTTGTGCCCTGGGTTCCCCCCCCCAAAAAAAATATTTTATTCCTCTGCACATAGAAAAAAATAAACATTTCCAGCTTTCCACGGGTGCTTTTATATGCAAGAGGCAGTTGTGTAGTGCCACTATGGGGTATCCCAATTCCTAGCTAGAATTTGGCTCAATCCAGTGGGATTAAAAAAAACAAGCCTCAGCCCAAACTGGATTGCTTGCAGCATTTCCCCCTGCCCCAAATTTCCAATATTGAAGACTTTTTATACGTGGAAGAAAAATATATATCAAACCAACCACTCTATCTTTAGGGGTGAACAAAAGAGAAACTACTTATGGGATGGATGAGACACAAATTTCTCAATACAAAAGTGGTCTCTAGCTCCCTCTGCTGCTGAAAATATATCAACCCCCTTGGTCCATTCCAGACAAATCTTTTCCAAAACGATCAAAACACGAACTAATATAAAGTAAGAAAAAGAGAGGTGGAAGAAAGGAAAAAGGAAAAAAAAAAGAAATAAAAATAAAACTACAAAGTAGCTTGTTGATCTCTCTACGGAAGATAGTTACGTTCACCTCTTGCTCTATACTTACAACATAATTCTTTTTCTGTAATCTGTCCTAATAATCAGAACAATAAATCATAACTTCATTATTATTTTTTATATTTAGCTTGATATAAGATAGCACATCCGAGCACTTTTTGAAGTCGAGATGCATTTATGTGGTTTGCAAAAACACGCTTCAATCCAACTGCTTAATTTTTTTTAACAGTTGAAAGATCTACAGGATTTCCTGCTTGAGCATGATAATGGCAAAGCTAAAACAATCCAGGCTACCAGAAGAATTATGGGAACTGAAGTCCGATGCCCTTTGGGTGGTATTATCTTGAGAAGGTATCCCTGATACAGAGAGATGACTTGGGTGTGGTTCAGGAAGGCCTTTTTGTACATCTAACTATCTTAAATACAGCTTTTTCCCCCAGGTTCATCTTTTAAAACACACACAGGCCGGCTAAGTTTCACAATCCCAAAAACAGATGCTACCAATGCGTCAAGCCAAAACTTTGTGCCACAGATGAGATACACTGTTTTATTAGATGTTTGGAAAAAAAACATTTTTAAAATGACCTTTATTGAGAAAAATTTAAAACGATGCAAAAAACAAACCAACAAATTATACAGAACTTTATAAAGAAACCTGAATCGTAGCCACAGCTAAAGAGAGGCTTCTATTTGGGGACTGCAGAGAAGGAGCACAATTTCTTAGCCTAGTTTAGCACCAACAAATAAAAATTAAGATCAGGGTGGCTACAGGCCACCGATGTGAACAGTCCACCCTGTGTCTTTCCTGAGCAACTCCACAACTCTATGTTTCAGGCCAGCTTTTGTGGTTCTATTAAAGAGAAGATGGTTGATGGTCCATGTTGGATCATGACTCTCAACTTTTGCAGAAAGCTCAAGAAACTTTCTAGAAAACCTAAAGTCTGCGAAGGCCCATCAATCTTTAGTGGACACCTATGAAGATCACCTTCGACCGATGCTTTTGAGAAGTCAACATCAACCTTCTCAACTCAAGGTTACAATCACGGGGACTTGGCCTGGCCGATGGAGTGGACAAACCTTCTCCCTTTCATAGCAATCTAAGAAAACGGGAGGAGCAGGAAGACTAGGGTTGCTACACAACGTCAATCCTTCTATTTCGAGCAGGCGGAGCTTGGGGCGACATCTAAACTCAACCTTCTCACTGGTCCCCAAGAAGAGGCCTCACAAGAGGTCCCCAAGGGGTGGGAAGACACACTGGGTGTCGCCCAACACAAACCAAAGAGGACTTCTCTGCTTCCATCCCACATTCAGTGCAAATTTGTGAGTTCCTTCATTCCTTCAGGCCATTGTAATTTCGTACCAGACTAAGGCCGTCGCTTACAAGATTGTGTTGTCCTTCAGAAAGGTTAGTCACAAGAAGGCACTTTTAAGGCATGAAGGCTTCAAAAAGGGGGGGGAGAGAGGGAGCTTTTTCAACCCACATTTTCTCTCAACCTGTCCCCCCAAAAATATTTGACAGCGAATGCTTCAAATCCATTCGTGTTGGTTGTATGTAATACTGCTCACTAACGGCATGAGAACAGAAGGAAGGGAAGTAGCAGGAGCAAACCCACCCCACCCCCAAAAGCTGATTTATCTCCTTTTAGCAGTCATAGAACAAAGGACACTGAGGTCCAAAGTTCTTTCTTTCCTCCTTCTGGTCATTTCTCCATCCCTCCCTACAAACAGCTCTCTCTCTTTTTGTTTAATCCAGTGTTTCCTACTCTTAACATTGTGCACTGAAAAGGGACTGCACTGACTCTAAAGCTAGGGCTGTTTGGTCTCCAAAGACGTTGGGATGATCATCTTCTGAAGACCTTCGATCAATCATCAGGAGAACATTGTTTCTGGAGAACATCATCCTTTCCTTGGGGGGGGGGGCATGGAGTGCAATTCTAATTTAAGCTACATCGTCCCTGTCTCCAAGGACGCTTTTAGAAGTCTCAGAATATGTGCAAAATTAGAGAGAGAAAGTGAAGAAAAACTCTCTTTCGTGACCAAGAAGCAAGTCATCATGTAGATGAGAATTTGTCTCTGAGGGTCTCCAGAGACAGCAGATAATCAAGGACCACGAAGGCGGCTGAGAAAACCAGAAGAAGCTGCAATACTGAAATCTACCTAGAGAATTCCAACCCTGTTGGTCAGTCTGGAGAATTGGGACAACAAGGCACACGTTTCTCCCCTGAAATGGAAGGTATGGAGAAATGGAAGGTATCTTCAGGTGAAAAAGTTAGACGTGTCCTCCACACAAATACGAATCCCCAGAAAGATAATTTGGCTTGCAGAGCAGCTGGGCTGCCCTGTTCTCTCTCTCTCTCTCTCTCTCTCCAGAAACTTCCATGGGGAGTAAGGCTGGACCCCAGATCCATCCGTTTGGCTTCGGCAACCCACACCTGAGACAAAGGGAGCCCAGGTGGTTATCTCCCAGCCTCCTGGCGTTTCTGGAGCACTTCAAGGACCTCGCCAATGCCATCTTCTGGAACCTGGAAGGAATGGCATGGAGAAGGTAAAAAGCTAGTTGCAAGGACGCAATATAAGGGAAGGCTCAAGCTATTTTTGGCAAGGGGGGAGGGGTCGTCTTCAGATGTGCAACCAGTTCAATACTGCTATTAAGAACAATATTCTCTTCTTATTAAATTGGCCGCCATGTTATTCTGATTGGGGGAAGGGAAGGAAAGGAAAGGAAGAAGGGAAGGGAAAGGAAGAAAAGAGAAAGGAAAGGAAAGGAAAGGAAAAGAAGAAAAGAGAAAGGAAAGGAAGGGAAAGGAAAGGAAGGGAAGGGAAAGGAAAGGAAAGGAAAGGAAAGGAATGGAAAGGAAAGGAATGGAAAGGAAAGGAAAGGAAAGGAAAGGAAAGGGGTTTAATTGACACTCATAGTCACATCTTACATCTCAAAACAACTCAGGACAATCAACGTTTGGTCTAATGGTTAAGACACCAAGCTAGAAACCAGGAGGTGGTGAGTTCTAGTCCCACACCTTTGCCATGAAAGCCAATTGGGTGACTTTGAGCCAGTCCCTTTTCCTTCGCTCAACCCATTTCCCGGGGTAGTTGGGGGGAAAGGAGGAAGAGGAAGGCGTATTAGGTATGTTCGACACCTCAAGGTGTTTATAAACAATAATCAAGGTGAAATAATATAAATTTAAAAAACAAACCCAGAAACCCTCAAAACAACAAATGCTTCAAACTCAGGATGTCCTCAAGCCCTTCCTGGCTTACCAAGGCGTGGTCAAAGTTGAAGGTGCTGATGTAATAGGCAGAGATGTCTGCACTGGCCAGTGGTTCAGCAATCTGGGCCACGATCCCACATTCATCTGCAGAAGAGAAGGACCAGGAGAGACAACAGCTTAATGCAAGGCCACCCTTCTCAAGGTGTTGGAATTTGACCAAACAAAATGATCCTTTCTGGGGGAGAGAAACCCTTTCCTCCAGGCAGCGCTCTCCAAACTCGGCAAATTTTAAGACTTGTGGACTTCAACTCCCACGGCTGGCTTGGAGATTCTGGGAGTTGAAGTCCTCAAAGGTTGAAGTTGCTGAATTTGGAGAGTCCTGGACACCATCTCAGATCCATGAAATCGCTTGTGCTGATGGTTAGAAATGAGAGTCGACGTCTTCCTGGAGATGGAGCCCAAGTCAAGTGGACATGGAAATTCTGCTCCCAATTGTGGTCACAAGTCAAGGACTACCCATATTCTGTTTACTTCCAAGGGAATCTCTGATCTGCAGCACCATCATCATTGATAAAGTGCGGAAAAAAAGAAAGCATAACGCAACTCACCAAAGCCCAGGGGCTGTCCACCAATTCTCACCATCCTCCAGAGTTCTCCTGAGGAACTGGTCAACAGCAGGTCGCTAGGGAACCTGGAGAAGGAGAGGAAAATCTGACATTTTCTCCACAACGTCATCCATTGGAGCAAAGGTAACCCAGATGGTTGCTGGACTCAACTAAGGAACCTCCAAGATGTCTTCTACTGTCTGCCCTTTCATCAGTAGACCCAGGAGGTTCTCAGCCCAACACCATTCCTGGAACATCACTGCAGGTGTTGCGATTATTGCTCCTGGTGTAATTACTCCTACTCAGAGGATTGCATTCCTCTAAGCCACAGCAAAGCACAACACTCCCCTTTGTGTGGCACTCACTTTTTCTTGGTCTCTGCATCCATGACAATGGAGATGTAGCCCTCAATCAGTGAGAAGGCAAAAAAAGTAATGGACTCCTGATTGTTAGCAGCTCCATCTTTTGGTGGGCTGAAAAAGCCAAAGAAAGAAATGCCAACGTCAAATTTTGGACCATAAATGTCTCCTATTATGGACACATAGGACTTTTCTACTGCTATAAAAGAAAGGACCTGCAGTCCTTCCACATTGGAGCTTAGATCACACAATCTGATCACAGCAGAAAAATAATATTAGGAAACATTCTGTAGGAGAAGAGGCTGGGTTGGAAGGCGGCGTAAAAGGTGTCATCAGTTTAGAATCGTTGCGTTGTCACAAAAGAACCCAGTACAGCCCTGTGAATTCCACTGAGCCTTATCTATTGCCAATTTGGCTCCATTAGTTGACCAGAGCCTCAGAGGTAGCAATGATATGGGCAGTCCTTGATTTACAATCATTCATTTTAATGACCGTTCAAAGTTACAACGGCACCAAAAAAAGTCAGTTATGGTTGTTTTTCACGCTTACAACTATTGCAGCATCTCCATGGTCATGTGATTAAAAATCCAGGTGCTTGGCAGTGGACTCATATTTATGACTATTGCAATGCCCTGGGGTCACATGATCCCCTTTTGCGACCTTCTGATAAGCAAAATAATGGAGAAGCCGGATTCACTTCACAACTATTTTACTAACTTAGCAGTACAATGGTTCACTTAACAACTGTGTGTGTGTGGGGGGGGGAAGGTTGTAAAATGGAGCAAAACTGACTTGAGAACAGTCTCGCTTAGCAAGGGGAATTTTAGGCTCCCCTGTCATAAGTCGAGGACTACCTATAAACCCTGGCCTAGAACACTCCTGGTGTATCTTCCTTTTTTCTTAGGAACCTTCTTTTTTTTTTTCCCCCACACACACAACCGGCACACATCAACCACTCACCTGGCTGAGTAGAACAGGACATCGATAAGTTTCGTGGCGATGGCTGGCAAGGTTTCGGGGGCGATGCTGAGAATGCAGAATCTGTTCTGAGGAGTCTGAATGGGATGGACTGTGGCGTTGAACTCTGGGAAGCAGAGAGAGAGAGAGAGAGAGAGACGCTGTCAGTCTTGCCCCAGTCTGATCCCTCGATTCCAGTGAGGGAGCACTCACCAGTTTCTCCGGAGGCAACCTGTTCCGCTAATGAATTGTTCTCACTGTCGAGAAATTCCTCCTTAGTTCTAAGTTGGAGCTCTCTCTTTGTGATTTTCCACCCATTATGTGATGACCCAGGCATGGCACAAAGGCAACACAGTCACATAAGTAAGAAAAGTCCCTTTGTTATCTCCAACTTTGCCCCCAAGGTCCAGGTTACCTTCGGCTGGAGAAAAAAAACTCTCCCCAAAACAGTCTTTAAGTGAAGGAAATTCAGTCCGAAAAGAAAGTACATACAAACTGTAAATAAAAATCCACACTAACCACTCTGCAGTAATTAACTTGATGGGGCAGGATAAGGAATTGCAGACTTCAAAGGCCAGCAAAACACACACAGTTGGGAATACCAGATGACGATACCAGATAATTCATGATTTGCTTGCAACAAGTTGCTGTGCGCAATCTCCCTTTTTAAACACTGTGTTCCCAGGTATGGCTAATGAAGGAAATCAGGGCCCTTTCCTCCCCCGTAAGCCATGCAACCCACGTTGCTCCCTTCTCCATTCCTCACTGCGTGCCCTAGAATGAAGAAGGGGTGGGCCTGGGTCTTCCTCTGAACTCCCTCTCCCTTGTTCTACCTCTTCCCTGCTCTGCCCAGCTGGACACTGCCCTTCCCCAGTTTCTTCCCCAGCTACCGGAGCCACATTCCCACTCCCTGTCAGCTGCTCAGCCTCCCCCTTGGAATCAGATTCCGACAGGGGCATGACCCATTACTTTTTGTCCTGCCCTCTGGTGCTTTGGAGCACAAGTCAATCCCTTCTTCTCAGTCTCTCCAATATTAGAAGTACTCAAGTACTAGAATTCATCTGTGTTGGTCTCACCAAGAGAAAACCCCACCTTGCTTTGCCTTGTGGAACCCGTTGCTGATGTCTTCACAGTTTGCAGGGGCCAGTTCTCCATTCTCCTCCTTGTAAATTTCAAATTCGCTAGCCAAGGTGTGGATGACCACGGGCAGATCCTTCTCCCGGACCTGAAAGGCAGACCAAAGATCACCCAAATTACAGCACTGCATCGCGGCTTCCATTTTGAACGGCTTCCATTTCTCCTGCTGGAACACGGGGTTGGACTACAAGACCTCCAAAGTCCCATCCAAACTCCCCGTTATTCCAAATCCTGACTTGATGCTGGTTGGCTAGCTGCTCCCTCTCAGTGTCAGCCGTATCACCTCCCATTTGCTTTTTGAACCCAGCCCTTTATCGTACCACGGTACCCACCCTGGCTCTGGAACCGCCTGCCCCCAAAAGCTCACCAAAATAAAATCTGTCTGGTAGGTGGACAGCATTAAGACAGAGACATTATGTTCGGCCAGGGGTGCGATGACAGATTTCGCAATCTTGGTGACTCCTATAGGCTGGTTGTTGAGGGAGGCGCTGCCGTTAGATGAGACGTTGAGTACCAGCCAGGTGGAATCTACCACTTGTAGGTCCTCAGAGGCGTGAAGTTCTGGAAGAAATGTGAGAAAACCTCTTGGAGATCAAACTAGAGCATAGAATCATAGGAATAGAAGAAAATCACACAGTGGGAAGGACCTCGGAGGTCTTCTAATCCAACCTTATGCTCAAGGCAGGTGACCTTATATGGTCACAGTAAAAGAGCCGCCCAGTCTATTTTAGAAAACCTCCAATAATGGAGCACCCCAACTCCAGGAGGCAAACTATTCACTGATTCATTGTTCTCACAGTCAGGAAATTCCTCCTTAGTTCTACGTTGCTTCTCTCCTTCATTAGTTTCCATCCGTTGCTTCTTGTCCTGCCTTCAGGTGCTTTGGAGAAGAGCTTGACTCCCTCTTCTTTGGGGCAATTCTAGGAATTGAAACCCAAACATTTGGAGGGCACCTATTTGGTTGTCTCCCTTCCAAAATAATCCCATTCACAGGAAGCGACTTTGCACCGTGTTAAAACTGGCCGCTCAGAATGGTTGCACCAGAATCCACCAACTACCTTCCGTTTAGGAGCACTAGGAGCAAATTGGGAGTGGTTTGTGGCATGCTTCCCCCCCCCCCCAAAAAAAACCTCCAGATGTTCCCTCGGAATAGTAGAGGGTTGAGGGAGAAGCACTGGATAAAAATCCGTAAGGAAATGTCAGGATTAACGGGGCAAAAAGAGAGAGAGAAGGGAGGAGGATGGAAATTAACCCCCAAAGGATTGCAAGGGTACTTAGAATAGGTGGTTTTGATGATTAGGAAAACAATGGGATAACAGAAATAATAGAGAAAAAGGAGCTTTTTTTGGGGGAATCATAGAGTGGAGGGCAGTTTTGTAGTTCTACTATATATCTGCTGTAAAAGAAATTGTCAGAGGCTCCTTCCTCCTTCCCTTCCCTTCCCTTCCCTTCCTTTCTTTCCTTTCCTTTCCTCCCCTTTCCTTTCCCTTCCCTCCCTCTGTCTCTAATCTTTCTTCCTTTCCTTTCCTTTCCTTTTTCCTCCCCTTCCCTTTCCTCCCCTTCTTTTCCCCCCCCTCTCTCATCTTTCTTCCTTTCCTTTCCTTTCCCTTCCCTTCCCTCCTTCCCTCACTCCTCCCTTCTTTTTCTTAACTCTTAACCCACAGGTCCCCATTCCAGGTTCCCAGCATGATGACATTCCTTCTGATCTGTATCTTTATTCTCTGGCAGTCCCTTTCTCTCCAACCAGTCTGTGCTGTGCAGGATAGAGAGAGGAAAACGAAACTGTGCCACCTAGACCGACCTTAACGGCAGTCGCAAAACTGAGGTAAGCAGTGAAGGTAGGAAATAGTCAGAAATCGGCTACGAATTTATTGTTTTCAGTCCTGGCCACAGCGGAACGAGCGGTCAGTAAATGAGGAAAGACCTGCACTCCAAAAGGTGCTCATACCTTTGAAGCCATCTTCATCCACCATGATGGTATAGTCTTCGGGAGTCTCTGTTAAGCTGAAAAACCGACACCTGGGAAAAGAGAAGTCAAGCTTATGAACTGGTTCTGTGAAATTTTCCTCCCTTTGGGCAGAAATTGGAAAAATCACCCTCAACCACCAAGCACCACTAGGCTCAATTCGGATTAAGGCTCCACCCCAGGATGTTTTTCTGCATCCCTATCCAGGAACCGAGATAGACAGTTTGGTCTAGTGGTTAAGGCACCGGGCCATGACTTAACACTGTAATTCCTGCCTCACTTGGTTGTAAGTCAAGATCTACCTGCCTTCTTGTCTAATGCAAATCTTTCTGTATCTGTGTATATTCCTAACACATTTATATCACTGACATTATTTTAAGCTACTGCATTGTTTACAAATGAGTCCCCTATTTTACTATACCACTCTATACAAAGTCTACATCTATAGGCCAACCAATCATAGGTGGCGAATCCAATCAGGCCCTCATACCATTGAGTGAAAGATATATTTATTTGCCAATGTGGCAAGTCCTTTGGCCAAGGTAAGTCACCCTTACATGAAAAAAAAAAGATCAAGATCCTTTAAAAGGGTTTGGAGCAGCAAAGCAAATCCCCAGAAGTGTTTAAACTAGGGGTCTCCAATCTTGGCAACTGTGGACTTCAATTCCCAGAATTCCCCAGTGAGCTGAAGTTCACAAGTCTTAAAAGTTGCCAAGGTTGGACACCCTTGAATAAAACTCTACATTTTCCTCTCTAAAAGGTGGAGACACCCTGATTTTCAACTATTCAATCATCTTTCTTTCTTCCTTTCTTTTCTTTTTCTTCCCCTCTTTTCTTTCTTCTTTCTTTCTTTCTCTTCTTTCTCTTTCACTTGCACTCTTTTCTTTCTTTCTTGTTTGTTACTTTCTTTTTCTTTTTCTTTTTCTTTCTTTCTCTTTTCTTTTCTCTCTCTCTTTCCTTTCTTTAATTTTTTTCTTCCTTCCTTCCTTTCCTCCCCCCTCTCTTTCTTTCTTTCTTTCTTTCTTTCTTTCTTTCTTTCTTTCTTTCTTTCTTTCTTTCTTTCTTTCTTT
>JANHFN010015089.1:0-13865 GCA_032468175.1 Toxicocalamus goodenoughensis
CATCCATCCATCCATCCATCCATCCATCCATCCATCCATCCATCCATCCATCCATCCATCCATCCATCCATCTATCTGACTTGTTTACCACCTATCTTGCCTGGAGGTGACTCTGGGCAGCTTCAAAAATTAAAAGCCAATTAAACATTGAAACAATAATTGCTTATAATATAACAGTCATAATGTACAATTTAAAAGTTGGGGAGGGAGCAGGATGCACCTGGGGGTCTTGTCTTAATCAGCCACCTCCCGAGTGAGGCACACCCACTGGTGCCCCAGGCCAACTGACAGAGCAAGGTGCTCAGGCTGTTACGGAAGTCCAGAAGAATTCAAATCTCGTTTCAGGAGGCACGATGTGCCACAGGCTCTTCCCTTGGATCCTGCCAGCCAGAATTCCTTCACCAATGGGGTCCACAGAATGCCCCTTCTGCCAGCACTGGTGGGTTGAGCTAGCCCCATTGGGATGAGATGGCTTCTCAGAAAACCATGAAGTGCTTTAATGGTGGTAACCAACACCCTGAACTGTACCCTGAAGCAAACCAGCATCTGGTGCACCTCAGGGAACAGCAGTGTAACTGCTCATGCCACCTCCCTCTGCACCAGTTGGAGCTTCCAAACCTTCAAGGGTAGCCCTACATAAAACACATTGCATTAGTCTAAGCATGAGATGACCCGGGCTTGAGTGACTTCTGCTCTTCCCTTCCAGATTCCCAATATATCCAACCACCTCCAGAGTGTTAAAATCTTTGCATAATACATCCAAAACATGACAATTTGAATGAAAACTCTAGATAAAATGATTCATGTTTTTTTCACTTGGAATTCATGGTATTTGGAGGAGTCTTTCCCAATAACAAAGTTCAAAAGCAGCATTACTCAAAACATATCCTTTCCCCCAAACATTTTTAACATGAAATGAAAATGATATTCCTATAACCGTTTACAATTGTGGAATTCACCTCCACAAACTCAAGGCCTTGTGACGTCCCATCTACCATCTGACCGATTCTTCCACCTTCTCCTTCCCCACCTTCTCTAATACTGGAGGTTTTTAAGAGGAGGTTGGTCAGCTGTTTGTCTGAAATGGCATAGGGTCTCCTGTTTGAGCAAGGGGTTGGACTAGAGGACCTCTAAAGTCCCTTCCAACTCTGTTATTCTGTTATTCTTCTGCCTTATTCTTCCGCCTCACCTTCAAAATGAAAAGCAGCTTGTGGAAACCTCCCCTTTTAGCTCTCCATTTGACTGAACTCTGGTGGGAATGGTGCAGAAGGCCTCATGAATTTAAGCAGGCACCCAGGTGTGATTTAACAGTTTCGCAGCAACCCCTCGGGTGACGTTTCATAGCTTCTCCTCCATTCAGCCAGCCCTTTACTGGCAGGTTTGGGCTGGCCATCATCCATTTTTGCAGCTTTGTCTTTTGAAACACAGCCAGAATGCCATTCGTACATGGCGCACACAAGGTCTCTGCTGTTTTCTTAATAGCTGATAGATGATAGATGGGTAAAAGGTAGGGCAGCTTTGTTTCATGGCTTCAGGCATGAGAGCAAGAGAGGGAGAAAAACAAGTATCAGCAAATGAAATGATTCCACTACCACTTCATATGAATTGGATTAGCGCTAACAGATCAGAGCTGCTAAAATATGGATAGCCAATAGGTGGCAGCAATGAGATACAGAAGAGATGGATTTGCTGCCATCTATTGGTCTGGTCTTTTTCTTTTTCCTCCTTCCTTCCTTCCTTCCTTTTCTTTCCCAGACCATTAGGTCCAGCCCAAGAACAATACAGAACCATCCAGTAAAAATCCAGTTCTTTATTTGCTCATAACATATAGACAGAATCTTGCTAGACCAATCTTATAGTAATCTAACCCTAACGATATACCTGGGAGATTCTACAGAGTCCCTATCTTAAATTTCTTCTTCCTTCTCTGATCTGGTTCTGGGTTGTGTTGTGTCTTGCTTCATCCCCCTCTTGCAATATGCTCCCTCCTTCCTGGGAAACTCCCACTTCACTGTAGACCATTAGACCACCTGCCCCTTCATTGACACAATCCATCACAATCCAGACCTTCTAACCCAAAATTGAATAATATGCATTTGAAAGTCGTCCTCATCCGCACAATTGAACCCAAAATTTCTGTTGTTAAACAAGATGGTTGTTAAGTGAGTTTTTCCCAATTTTATGACTTTTCTTGCCACATTAAGTGAATCACTGCAGTTGTTAAGTTAGTAACATGGTTGTGAGGTGAACCTGGCTTCCCCATTGACTTTGCTTGGCAGAAGGTCACAAAAGGAATCACATGACTCCAGGAAGCTGCAACCATCATAAATGTGAACCACTTGCCAAGCTTCTGAATATAAATCACGTGACCATGGGGGTGCTGCAACAGTCATAAGTGTGAAACATGGTCATTAGTCACTTTTTTCAGTGCAACTTTAACTATACAAATTATTATAAGCCAAGGACTATCTGTATTTAATTAATTCTTATATGCCTCAAATGGGATTCCAAAGTAAACTGGCAGCAAGTGGAGCTCACAAAACAGCACAGCAACTCCTGTGCTACCCGAAGGGCTACCTTCACTGCTGCATTCAGTAGCAGTTGTAGAGTTGTCTAATATGGAGATTCTCTGTCATCCAGCTCATGGTTGTCCCAAAAGTGCTTTTTCAAGAGGCAACTAGACTTTCTGGTTTTCCTTTGAAGACATTTCGCTTCTCATCGCTTCAGCTCTGAGCTGAAGAAGCTTCTCGGATATGAAGCGAAATGTCTTCAAAGAAAAACCAGAAAGTCCAGTTGCCTCTTGAAAGAAAAAAAAAAAGCACCGTTGGGACAGTTGTAGTGGTGTTGCTTTTTTACTTTTTTTACTTGTTGAATATTGATTTCTTGACATTCATGCTTTTATTGCTTTTAAAATAATGCCAGACAAATAGGCGGGGCGGGGGGAACGACACACAAAGTGCATATTTGTCCCAAAAAAAAGAAAAAGGAAAAAAGTAGTAGTTGTTTTTAAATGAAAGGCAAGTAGATAAATCAATGGAACGAGGCTAAAGTTTCACCTTTTTGTCCCCTCGTTCTTTCCAGGAGCAGTTCTGCTCACATGACCTGAAATGTAGAGCTTGATCAGGTGGATTTTCCTTAACTGCTGTCTATTTGGCAGGAAGAACAAGAATGCAAGCCAAACTAAACTCTTGATGCCAAAAACACAAGACTAACCCAGATAAGCAACAAAGTAGTGACAGAGAGCCTAGTAGCATTCCCCACTCAACGCAAGGAGTAAAAAGCCTTTTGTATCCTGCCATTCTTAGAGGTGAACGTAGACTACACCCTAGAGTAGATTAGAGACCTTGTTGAGTTGGAATTCTGATAATGTGGGCTGTTCCCTGATGGGAAGGCTGAAATCTTTTCAGGAGAATGACTTGCATTGATCCAAGGGCAGAGAATTTTGAAACAGCATTAGGAAGTACATTCCCTAGAGAATGTAGACAATGTGAGATCTTTACCTGTTCCTCCTACCTGTCGAGGAGCAATAAATAGGTGGCTCAGATACATGGAAGGTTTGATTGATATCATAATGGACCTGCCAAATGGACATGCTCCAATATAGAACAGGAATACAAGTACTCATCAACTTAGGGCCACAACTGAGCCCAGAATTTCTGTTGCTTAAGCGAGAAAGTTGTTAAAGTGAGTTTTGGTCCATTTCACAACCTTTCTTGCCTCAGTCGTTCAGTGAACCACTTCAGTTGTTATGTTAGTAACTTGGTTACTAATCTGGCTTCCCCATTGACTTTGCGGGTCAGAAGGTCGCAAAAGGGGATCGCGTGACCCTGGGACATAAATATGAACCACTTGCTAAGCATCTGAATTGTGTGAAAAAAAGGGCCCTAAGTTACTTTTCTTTCAGTGCCATCGTAACTTTGAACAGCCATTAAATGAAAAGTTGAGGGCTACCTGCACTGTACCTTGTGAAGATGTCTCACCTGAAACAAACGTCTTGGTATCTCACACAAGAGTGGGAAGTAATTGGCCGTACATGAGTCACCTAATAGAGGAGATGTGTGGCATAATAAATGCATCCATACTGTACATGCATGCGTACATACATAAAAATACATTCCACGTTGTGAACCTGGGAGCTTCACCACCAGATGAATTTAGAGTATGAGGATGGCTGACCAGAAGGTGGTATTCATCCTTCCTTTCCTGAAAGGATCTTTGAAAGCCCAATACAAAATGCCAAAAAATATCTTAAATGCTTAGAGCAGCTCTGGATTTTTTGTAGACAGCCAAAAAAGCAACTTTTTCAAGATTTTTAAAAAATTAAAATTAATTTTAAAACTAGAAAAGAAGACTGCACAGCCAAAGTAGGAAACAGAAGGAAGTAAATACATACAACCTCATGTATTTACCGACACAAAATCTACTTGGAGATCATGTTTTGCTTTCATTCAGAAATCCGTAATTGGGTCAACAGTGCCAAATCCCACATATGCCATTGGAAGAATATCACCTTTTCTTTTCCCCCAGCTTCTTTCACATGACCTCACCACCTTGACCACTAATGGACTAATTCCTAAAATGAGCCTCATGCCAAAACCTTTCCAACTGTTGACCTCAGAGAGGTCGACCCTATCAATCAAGCTGTCTAGGTTAATGTTTCATAGCAGTCAAGGTATAAATGGTCACTGAGCTTGGTAACAGTGTCTGGTTTGCCACATCCCCCACAGTTTGCAATGTGCAAGATGAAAGGAGAGAATAGTTGCTTGAGATCACAAATCAATGAAATAAAAAAAGACTTTTTCATGCTTCTACAATGAATTGACAGGATTTTTTGATAATTAGATCCAAGAAAGTTTGTGATAGTGGAGTGGAATCTGGTTTTGTTTTTTTTTCTTTTGTTTTTTCTTCTTCTTGATTTTGACCATTGTCTTTAACACAAACTTATTAAATTGTTTATTAAATGTATATGCTTCTCCTCTCACCTATAAAGTGACTCTGGGTGGCTTACAAACAGCAAAAAGATCAGTATGAAACAACTAACATTTTGAATGTTGTATAGGTAGTCCTTCACTTACAACCACATCTGACCCCAATGTTATGTTGCTATGTGAGAAATTTGTTAAGTGAGTCTTGCCCCATTTTACAACTTTTCTTGCCACGTTTGTTTTTAGTCACATGGATGTTAAATGAATCTGGCTTCCCCATTGACTTTGCTTGACAGAAGTTCACAGAAGGGGCTCACATGACCCGAGGACACTATAACTGTTATAAATGTAAGTCAGTGGTCAAGCATCCAAATATAAATCAAGTGACCATGGGGATGCTACAAAGGTTGGTGGGATGTTCTTGTTCTGATTCCTTGATTAGGCCCTTGTTTACTATTTGTTTGCTTGTGTTGTTAATTTGTTGAATCAGGGTGTTGTTTCCAGCTTGGTTGTTGGTCTAGTGTTAATCTTGGTGTTAACCTCTGCTCTTCCGAGTATAGACAAAGTATTTTGGTCTTTTTGTTTCCTTTTTGGCTTTTTGATTGTCTCTTTTGAATGATACTCAGGTGTTGTTTATCTCTATGTGCCTGTTGATGGCTTCTTTGAGTGTGTCAGATGAATGAACACAAAAAGGAAGAGGAACAAAAACATTATGAATCAGCATGTGGACATGGTGGTGGAAAATAATATTTGCAGGGACAGGAAGGTCGGGCGAGGTCAAGGGAATAAACCAGGTTTAACTATGTTTCCTCCTCCTTCCCACCCCCTCCATGTCTCATGCCTTTAATTTCTTAAATTCTTATTCTCTTTCTATGCTCTCCGTAACATTTGCTTTACCATAAAAGGAAAAGGCACAATGGGTATGCATGTATACCCGGTGGGATTTTTTTTTGTTGAAAAACAAATGCAGCCATAAATTATTTAACAAAATAAGGTAACATTTACTTTATATACAGACATAAAAAAAGGAAGGAAGGAATGGTTCTAGAAATTTATCTAATGAACACTACAAAAAAAAAAACCCAGTCTGCTTGAAAATCCTATTTGTTGTCTTTTATTTGGGGCGGGGGGAAGGAGAGATCTCACAGATTGGAATCTGTTGCCACGAATGAGGCATAGATTTATCCTTCCAAAGTTGTATAATAGTCCCTTTGGCAATTCCTTGTCTGTGAGGGAAAAAATGCTATTCTTGCTATCTTTAACAGATTCCAAATGCTGGGGATGTAGCCAAACAGAACATATGTATCTTTAACCAGAAATGATTGATCCAAAGACATGTTAACAATCCTCTAGATCAGGATTTCTCAACCTCAGCTGTTTTCAAATTTGTGGACTTCAATTCCCAGAACAAAGAGAACAAAGTTCTTCATTGACAAAGAGAATGGGGTTATTGGAAAGTTGCTTTAAAAGGCAAATGAACCTTGGTCTTAAAATAATCCAAATTTCCTTTCTCTTGTCCCAGTTACTCTAAGAAATACTGGAACCATCTGCTGTGTATCCTGTTTGATTTGTGTCAAAATTAGACATAAGTTCAAATTCACCCGGCTGAAAAAGCTTCCTAGGAATCTTTGTGCTAAGAGAAGCAAAGGACCACGAACATATAACCTAAAACCACAATTCTGCTACAGATCAAAATTATTATTGAGATAGAATGGCACTAAGTTTGATTTGTTCCAATTTATAGAGTAGTTAGGATTCAAATTCACATATTACAGAAATGAGGCCGAAACAATTCACTAAGTGAACTGTCGTAATGAGCTGTGGTGGCACAGTGGTTAGAGTGCAGTACTGCAGGTTACTTGTGCTGACTGCCAGCTGACTGCAACTTGGCAGTTTGAATCCCAACAGGCTCAAAGTTGACTCAGCCTTCCTTCCCTTCAAGGAGGGAAAAATGAGGACCCAAACCTGTTGGGAGCAAAAGGCTAACTCAGAGAGTAAAAGCACTGTGAAGCAGTGCATAAATCTGAATGCTATTGCTATTACTTGTATTGTAAATAACAGTCAAAAGTTTAAACGTGTTCCTTGTCACTCTAATTGGGGCATAATTTAATAATGTAAGTACAGAAGGTACTTTTGTGACTGTTTGCATATTACTTTAGGATGTAAGTTGGCATGGGACCTCTAAAGCTTATAGGCTCTTCATTACATAAGCCTCACTGCCTATTCCCCTCCAACAACTTCATTGCATTCATTGTCTTCAAGACCTAGCAGCTTTGAGACAGCTGCTGGTTTCCATCCAGCAGATGGCTAATCTGGGCAGTTGAAAAAGTGAATGGGTTCCCTTGGTTCTGAGCAAAGCCATAAAGCGGTTGTGCCATATGGTTCATGGCATACTTGCCTCTGACAGAGAATTTAGACATTCGTTACTATACTAGACATAATACTAGACATCCATTGACCTCCGTTCCTGGCATTAAGGAGGTAGTTTGCTAGGTGGAGCTGAGAGTGAATAAACAATAATTTGAAGAAATAATAACGAGCAGCTTTTTGGGTGGAAATAGAAAAACCAGCTGGATTAACCCCAAATAAAAGCAAATGGTACGGGTGCAAAAATTAAAATCAGTAGAGATGCAAGTCGCTTATGGTATGACAGTTCAGTCAATAACATTATGAAAGGTTGTTCTTCTCTCTAGACAATTCCAATTTCTGATTTCGTCTTTACTTCCTCTTTTACCACTTTGGGTGTCAAAGGAATTTCTGACTTATTTTTAGAAATGGCCACAATCCAGTTCCCATTCAACATCTGGATATTGATATATAGAACTGCGATTCAACACACCATCTTTATTGGGCCTTTTTCCTTCCTCCCTCCCTAAATAACTTTGGGGTTTTGAGAAGGGGAGTTGGTTTTCTTTTTGGATATTTTTTTCAAGAAAAATTCTTTCCGAATTTAAAGCAGGATTACAGGTAGTCCTTGATTTATGACTACAATTCAGCCCAGAATTTATGTCGCTAAGTGAAAAATCTCTTAAGTGAGTTTTGCCCCATTTTACAATTTTTCTTGCCACATTTGTTAAGCGAATCACAGCAATTGTTAAATTAGCAACACGATGACCATGGGGATGCTGTGACGGTCCCAAGTGTGAAAAACGGTCCCAAGTCCCTTTTTTCAGCGCTGTAGTAACATTGAACAGTCACTAAATGAACTGCTGTAAATTCGAGCTCTGCCTGTATTCCTTTCCCTTTCTCCTCTCTGAGCAGAAGTAGGCAAATCTGAAGAATGGAAGCTCTTCATTTGATGCAACTTTTATAACGTCTTGTTCTGTGCCCATCAAAAAACATCCAAGGGTGGGTTTTTTTTAGCTCTTGGGCTTCTCTGTCATTTTCCTTTCTCTTTGCAATTTACTCTTTCCATTCCTTTTTCCTTCCTTATATACTTTTCTTCCAGCAAAAAATACCCTACCTCTGAATTCCTGGTTCCTTCTATTTCTTTTTTTTTTTAAATAAAAAGAACACAGAAGGTTCTAACAGAGCCAACTGACTTTAGCAGATAAAATGCGTATGCAGGGAGTATTTTGGGTGTAAACGCCCTGTTTATCAAGCCACACCCGACAGAGGCCCAATGAAACCGATCTCCCTGCTTCCTCTATCTGCAGGAGTCCAACTAATGTTGTAACTGCAGAAGGCTCCAGTCTCCAGAGAGACTGAGATCATTGCCAGCCAATGAAGCAGGCTGTTGTTGTCCTGGTTTTCTCTCAACCCTTGGCTGATCCAACTCAGGGTCCCATCTTGGTGATAAATACCAGTATAAAGATTCCAGCTCACGTGTCAGTCTTGTTTTGAAACCCAGTGAAGAGGTTGCAAAAGATGGTAACTCGCTGATGTGTTTTTTTTATACTTGTTGATTTTATTGGCCGATTGTCAGGATGGCTTTTCAAAGGAAACACAAATAAAAATTGACAGATAAACAAACACATAAATGGTGCAGTTTTCTATCTGTTTTCCGCCCCAGTTCATCATTCTTTTATTTCAGGGGATGGTAATTACTGTTAAATTTATATGAGGACCTCCCCCTTTTAAAGAGTTGGTAATCTGACACTTAGGAGTAGTGAAAAAATATTATTTAATTTCCTTGTTTTATACATAATGAGCTAGGTTTTGATCTGAAAATTTACCCATCTAATTTTTCCCCCCAAAGAATATAATCCAAACACTACACAATAATATTTACAAAATTCTTTTACCTGCTATATTTACATTCTCTTCTACCTGAGATTCCCATCTAATGATATAAAGATGGGTTGAGGAAGCCTTTTCCTCCAAAATGTTAATGAGAAGTTGTGAAGTAAAATCTCTATTAAAAAAACAAAACACTTCCACAAGATTGTTGTTTATCTATGCCACCAGATTACAAGTATTCATGCCAAGCATAAACAAAATAACAAATCCTCACAGGTCACACCCCGATAAACAGAGATTAATACCAAGATTAACACTAGACCAACAAACCAAGCTGTAAACAACACCTCAGTTCGATGAAATACCAACAGAGGCAACTGAACAGTATATAACAGCCTAATCGAGGAGCCACCAAGAATACTTCCACCAACTCTGATAGGGCAAGCCAGCTGTATATAATAGGAGATCAAACTCTACTCCCTTCTAGCACTGATGATGTTACCTAGTTGGGTGATGAAACGTCTGCAAGAAAACCACGAATCTCAGAAACCATCGAGGACCCCACAGTTCAACCGTGAGTTGGAGGTATTGCCTTCTATTGGATTGTCACGGTGTGATCAAATTCTATGCACATGGAGCTTGAGAGATCTATCAGAATACTGTGAAAATGTTTTTGATTTTCATTGCATTATACAGGTAGTCCTCGAGTTACGACCCCAAATCAGCCCCAAATTTTTATTGCTGAGCAAAACATTTGTTACGTGAATTTTGCCCATTTTGCGACATTTCTTGTTACAGCTGTTAAGTGAATCAGTGCAGTTGTTATGTTAGTGACATAGGTGTTAAATGAATTGACTTTGCTTGTCAGAAGGTCGCAAAAGGGGCTCCCATGATCCCAAAATACTGCAACTGTCATAAATATGAGTCCGTTGCCAAGCGTCTCCATTTTGATCACATGTCCCTGGGGATGCTGCAATGGTCATAAGGGTGAAAAATGATCATAAGTCACTTTTTTCAATGCCGTTGTGACTTTGAACAGTTGTAGTTCAAGGAACAGCTGTAAAAATATTTGCTCTTGCCATGAAAATGTAGTGTATGGCAGTGTGATTTCCATACTCATGGAAGCGGGGATGGGTAGAATTTGTTTTCACTGTAGTGTTGTTCTCCAAAACTTCAATTTAGCCATTCTTATAAATGCATAACTGTTGTACGATTAATGTTTTTCATGTGTCATTCCGTGTTTTTCTGATGAGAAGACCAGTAAGGAAGGAAAGTCAGTTTGATATGATGGTTAAGGCATTGTTCTGACCCAAACCTTGTTCCAAGGAAACAAACACGAAACGGAGGTAACAGCAAACCCTTTTAATGATTCTTTATGAATTCCGTTCCTTCCCGGTTAAAAGGCTGTTTCAAACTAATTGTAAGAACGAGCCTTGCCAAGGTTGTGCAAGGCTGCCAAGAATACTAGATAAAGTTGCCAAGAAGTATTTTTGAGTGCAAAAACTTATTTGCTTCCTTCAAAGAACTCCTGTTTCTCAACTGGCTTTTAAGAGAGGGGCCATTACCTTACAGCCTTCTTCCCGAGTCCCTGTGCTGCTGCAGCTGCTCTTTCCTTTGAGCAATCCTGCGCACACATGCACTTGGCACAGGCTCCTCGGGATCCTCTTCATCACTGCTGCCAGCCTCCACAATCTCCAAAGGCAGCATTCTACTCCCTGATAGATTTGGCCCCATCCCTGCATCTGAGTCCTCACTTTCCGAGACCTCAGCCATCCGCACCTACTGCCGGTGAATCACAACAGGCATCAGGCTGGGAACGGTGAGCTGTGGTCTCACCTTAGGCACAAAGCCAGCTCAGTGAGCTTGGGCCAGTCACACACTCTCAGCCCCAGAAAGGAGGCAATGCCAAACCACTTCTAGAAAACTTTGCCAAGAAAACTGGGAATCAGATGCGACTGAACAGAAGAAAACCAAAAATGAATGTTTGATTCTCGAGGTGATCTCTCTCTCTCTTGGAGAGATGGAGACAATGGAGTGGAAGTTAACGCAGTAGCATGAGTAGTATTTTTTGTCTAAATGGACTTAACGTAGTAGGCAAATATGTTAGTTCAGTTGCTTTGAAATGTTATTCATTCTTTTGTGCTGAGCAGCACTTCGATGTATTGAGTAAAGCTAAAGGCTTTTCTTCTTTTATCTGAAATATAATACACAAATTATAATATAAAGACACTGTTTTTAGGGAAAGATGGAAGCTTGATATCCCCATCTAAAAATTCACGTGCCCCATCTATTCATATCATGTACGACCTACCACACCTGATGCAAAAATAGTGTATAATGCAGCACTTGAAACAAGGCTCCCATATGCATGAGTATGACTTAGATAAGACTGAAGAAGCAAGATCACATTTAACAGGGAAAAACCTCTATCCAATGGTTTTGGAGATGGGGCAGATTTGTTTCACAGGTGCTTCACATCTTTGAGACCCTCCATTTGGGTGAAAATAGCTGATTGAGAAGGGCTGCATAGGTACCAGTAGTGTCTGTCTGATTCTTCAGCAGACTGTGGCGGGCACTGTTTAATGAAGGATTTTTCCTTTTTTTTCCTCCCAGGTGCAAACTATTCTGTCGGTGGCTTTGAAGTTGTTTAGCGCACACCTGTGTAGATCCCAAAGAAAGTGAGGCTAGTTTTTCCTCACCACGTTCAAAATAAAATATAGCCTCCTGTGATGACATGCATGACACAAAAATAACAAAGTCACAAAAGTAGAATAAATTCCCTTTAATGCCTCCAACTTGGCCCCAATGTCCAATTATTCTCAGCTGGATATCAAACTCTTCCAAAAAAAAAAAAAACAGCCTATGGAGGAAGTAAATGCAGTCCGAACCCAAAGTAAAGATAATTATAAATAAAAAACAACCAACACAAACCACACTGAAGTAATGCGGCAGGCCAGGGTGATAAATTGCAGACTTCTACCAGATAACGCAGCAAGCACAGTTGGAAGGAAGCCAAAACCCAGATTAGCTTCGACAAGAATAATGCATGCTTTGCTTCCAGCAACTTTGCCTCTTTTTAAACAGTCCTCCCATGAAGGGGATCAGGGCCCTTTCCTCCTCCATAGACCACGCCACTCACGTTTCTCCCTTATCTGCTCCTCCCTGCCTGCCCTAGGATGAAGAGGGGATGGCCTTGGGTCTTCCTCTGAATGCCAAGCCAGCCTGTGCCCTTCCCCAGTTTCTTCCACAACCTCTGGAGCCACACTCCCACTCCCTGTCAGCTGTTCCATCTCTCCCTCGGAATCAGACTTCAACAGGGGCATGACAAACATTGGTCTGAAATAATATAGGGTCTCCTGCTTGGACAGGGGACTGGACTAGAAGACCTCCAAGATCCCTTCTGGCTCTATTCTGATTGGATAAATATGAGTCAGTTGCCAAGTGTCTGAATTTTTATCATCATGATCCTGGGGGATGATGCAGTGGCCATAAGTGTGGGGAAACTATCCTAAGTACCTTTTTTTGAGTGCCGTTGATAACTCTGAACGACTACTAAACAAATCATAAGTCAAGGGCTACCTGTACCCCTTGTATGCTGACACTTGCTTCCTCTCTTCCTCAGGTGACTCGGGGTATCCTTTGCGGCCTTTCCTCATGACCCCGCACCCTGACGACGGCCCTGAGCCCGTGGCGCGCTACAACGCAACCCACAAGACGACGCGGATGGTGGTGGAGACGGCCTTCGGGCAGCTCAAGATGAGGTTCCGCTGCCTTCACTCCACAGGGGGGCGCTTGATGCTCCGCCCGGAGAAAGTGGCGAAGGTTTTTGTCGTCTGCGCCATGCTTCACAACATGGCCTTGAGGCGCCAGCTGCCCATCATCAATGGAGGACAAGGGGTGGACACTGAGGTCCCTGTGCCTCCATACCTGGAGACCGACACCATGGTCGAACAAGATCCTCAGGGAGTAGAAGTCCGGGATCAGATCATCAGCACTTATTTCTCACAATAAATGAGCTTTGAATAGACGACGCGCAGTCGGCGTGTCTGTTCTTCCCTGTGTGTGTGTGTGGGGGGTCTTCTGAGAGGAGACAAAGGGTTGTGTGATCGCACAACTGCCTCCCCTGACCTGGAAGATCTTCTATAGCAAGGGTCGTCAATCTTTTGGACCTCAGGGACCACCAAACTCATAATTTTAAATCCCGCGGACTAGAGACCCTGGGAAAATCCCCCAAAAAGTCTGCAGGAAAATTTCCCACCCCATTTTCCTACCTATCGATCATTCTTTATTTGGGATCGCAGGATACCATCTCGAGGTCTGTTCTCTGGGTGAGAGAGAGAGAGAGAGACTTTTGGCTTCATGCAAAGAAAAGAGCAGAAGGAACAGAAGTCTGTCTTTCCCCCAAACCACCATAAATGACTTGTCGCGCTAGTGCAGCCTCTTGGAGTAGGATGCCTTGCAGGATCCTAAACACTCGGTTCTGGCAGCGTTTGGGGGAGAGAAAGAAAAACTTTTGCTGCTTTCATTGCGTGCAACCAAAAGCAGAAAAAGAAAGAAGCAGCCCAGTGGCCACTCACATGGGGCGAATGGGACAAATCCCCTCACTCCGCCCTTTCCCCCCTCCCCTCACTACCTCATGTTCGCAACGCTAGCCTTGTGTTCCCGTGGGCCATGTGCGTGACGCAGCCTTGTGTTCCCACACAGCCTGGATTAATTGCTTTGGGATCTGCAGACCACCAAAGTTTTCTCATGGGCCACCAG